>VZSZ01008419.1:83591-108284 GCA_013398815.1 Ibidorhyncha struthersii | reverse complement strand
CCACTAACCACAACCCTCTGCGCTCTATCTGCTAGCCAGTTGTAATCTCTGATTACACAAATGGTTTTCAGGAAGGAATGCAAAAAAGTCAGCCAAAGCTGCTAACTGTAAGCACAGACTTATTAACCTTAATAGCTCTAGAATTAAGACTACCTGGTGCCATTCATTCTTTTTAATATGGAACATAAGAATGGCCTGCAAGAGACTTTCCTTTAACTTGGAATTGAAGCTGCTGAATAACGTCAGAGGTCCCTTGCAACTGAATTTAACTGAAGAATATAAATACATGGTTTCTGGTTTTAAAACACTGTATGGTCTTATGATCTTAAAACTAAAGCTTGCGTATTGATTTTTAAAAGAGTTTTCAAGATTATGTTTGGCTGACATTGATGGAAGTGTAGGTTTACTTGGTGAAATCATCCAGAAAGTGAAGAGATATGAACTAGCACTAGGACTATTAACCAGAAAATTAACTGTAGATAAGGTGTGGAGAAATTCGGGGCTATTCCACACAAAAGACAGCATCACATGGAATAGACTGCTGGAAGCTATGACTGGGGGGGGAAAACAAAACAAAACAAAACAAAAGCCTGAAGTGAGACAAGGCACACTAAATATTATTTCCACAGATTAGCACTGTAAAAACAAAACCAAGTTTAAGAGCAGCCCAAGACACTCGTGCTGGGCTATATTTCTTCCACAATCCTAATATTCACCAAGACAGGTTTTCTGACAGCTCCACTCTGGCAGCTACACAGCTTGCATAAGCATTTCCTTTTCTTGGCACAGGAATCCTTGAATTTAAATGGTTCTGCACCACACCTTTAGAGCAGATGATGCATGTTTTGCAGTAACCATAAATATCCAGTAACATCACCTATTGGAGGTGCTCTAGTAATAATGTTAGACTAATTAACCTAGTGTTAATTAATCTAGACATTAAGTCATTGGCCAAATGAGTTACCATATTAGATGACAAGTGTGGCTTGGAGTCTGTCACCTTTGCTTCTTTCTCTGTCTTCTCCTCCTGCAGTCCTAAGGCCAGAGGAGCTCAGTGAAGTCAAGTGCTCACAATATACTACTACGACTAAGGAGAAACAAAACTCAAAGTGAAAACTGAGCACAGGCAATGGCTTTAAGATAAAATTCATTTTATAATATTGTTCCTGTTATTCCTTTCTTCTAACATTTATTTGTTTCACAAAATACTTCCCAATGCCTAGTGCCTTAGTACCTACGGCCTTTGTTGGGCACGCTGCCTTTCATCTCACAGAAGCAGCAAAACGCATTATTTTCAAATTCCCTGGTCTATAGCGGTCAAGTTATAAAACACCAAAACCAAAAAGAGCAGCAACACAACAGGAAAACATATGAGCAGGACTATCACTGTTCAGCAGAAACGCAGAACTTCTGAAATTGAATACGCAAGCCACAACTGTACTTACTATTTTTTTCCTGAAATGCATTAGGGACATCCCAGCTGACTTGCTGTATTCAGAGCTCATGGCTTCAAAGCACCCACACTCTGCCTGCATGATCTATGTGCCTGTGGGTTCTGCCTTTCCAGTGGACAGGGAGTTTCCTTGGGGCAGAGACTGTCTTCCTTATAAACATCATTTCGTACAGCATTAATGTTCTTGGGTTTGTGCTATACACATCAATGTAAAGTAAAAGCCACATAAATAATTACATCCATCAAAGGCATAAGAAGATATTCCCATCCAAGCATGAAGGTAATTTGACTAACAATCTACCCTGACGTAAGACTTTTCCTTCCAGTTCGAAGAAACTCCTATCCTTCATTCCATTTCCACCGTAGAATATTTTATTTCCACCTTTCTAGGAGATACTCAATAGTTCATTCGCATGTTATTGCATTAAACAAAGGAAAGCCTTGGTGAAACTCCATGACCTATCCTACACAGGTGGTTAGATTCAAATAGCACATTGACGCTTCCTGACACTAAAAACACAATGAATCTATCTTATCGCTAAAAGGAATTGCAGCAAATACTTCCACACATACCTAAGCTCTATATAATCATCTTGGATGCTAACAGAGCTTGCAAACAAAATACAATACAGACGTGCTCAGATATAAATTCTGACTTCATGTTTATGTAAAATATAAATCTGTTCAGATATGCTGAGTCCCACAGGCACATCTAAAGTCTCTGGCTACGTTTCATATGCAATACTACAATTGGAAACCAGGAACACCCTACAGAATTCTGTTCAGCTCCTCCAACTTGTGTAGCCAAGAAAAAAAATTTGGATTTTTTGGGGGAAAAAATGCTGTTGTCTGAGAACAGCATTAAATTCACTATTAAGATGCATTATGAAATAGTGTAATGATATATAGTGAAATAGTGTAATAAATAGTGAAATGTAGTGGCATGTCACATCCCTATTTTGAAAGCAAGAAACATTCATGGCTGGATTAAATTACACTTAGGAAGCAACATTCCTATATTCTTATTGAGAACACCAAGCAATAAAGACAAAACCAGCTTTAATGTCTACTTGTTTTGCTAATTGGTAGGACGCTTTCTCCATTCCTCCATGTGGGCACTCATTGTAGTTTCAATCATCCATAGCATTCCTACTTTATTTCACGTGAGTTTTTCAGTCTGTAACACATCATGTGCATTTACACCACTAGGTAAATGCTGTGGCTACACCAGACAACTTTTGTTTGGGCAAAACATCTCCTTGAATTTACAAATATGCATTGCCAGCGGGTCAAGGGAGGTGTTACATCCTCTCTTTTCAGCACTGGCGAGACACACCTGAAATGCTGGGTCCAGTTCTGGGGTCCCATCAAAACTTACCAGAGTAAGTCCAGCAAAGAAAATCATTTAGTCCAGCCCTGAATATGATATAGGGATTGGACCACCTGACATACAAAGAGAGGCTGAGAGAGCTGAAACTGTTCAGCATGGAGAAGAGAAGGCTCAGGAGGACCTCATTAATGTGTGAGAATACATGAGAAGGGTAGGGCTAGGGTAGTAAAGAAGACAGAGCCAGACTCTTGTCAGTGTTGCCCAGAGGCAGGACAAAAAGCAATTGATACAACATGAAATACAGGAAAGGCCGTTTAAGTGTAAGAAGAAAAAAAAATCACTGTGAAGCTGTTCAAACACTAGGACAGGTTGCCTAGAGAGGCTGCTGGAGTTTCCAACCTTGGAGATACTGAAAACCCATCTGGACACGGTCCTGGGCAACCTGCTGTAGCTGCATCTGCTTTGAGCACAAGGGTAGGACTAGACCATCTTCAGAGGTCCGTTGCCAGCTTCAGCCATTCTGCAATTGTACAATCCACAGTTGTTAGCATATTGTTAACATTTATGAAACTCTCGTCTGTTGTATTTGTCTGAGTAGAACCACTACACTCTGGTCCAAAGGAGTCAGTACTTTCTGGATGCAAGTGGAGCTATGTTATAGAATCTTTCCTCTGCTTCCTCAATATTTTCTTATCACTTTCTAGCTTGGAGACCTGCTAAGAAAAGCTCTTGACTGATAATGACTTTTAAAGATAAACTCCCTAGAGAGCTTCTGTGAGCTAGCATCAGAGCTCCTGATTTGGAGGGAGTAACTTTTATGAGGCTCTTCGAATGGAGAAATCTACTTTTCCAACAGATCTTCTTTTAAATTCATAGCCTCTCTCCTATTTACACTTAGTTTCTAGTAAAGTCAAGTCCAGCTTTCTGTCATTATCAGAAATCAGTTCCAGTCAGGTTTCTCATCGAAACTATCCAACACACTTAATAAGGAGCAAATCAGGTAGCCTCTGAGACTCAGATAGGGTGCATCCTTCTCTAATTTATTACCCAAAATTTAGAGAGTATGTAGTAGCTGACAATTTGTTAAATTTTTGGTTAAGGTGCATGGTTATGAGAAACACAAACGAAAAAAAGGAATGATTCGATTGTGTAAGGCTTTGAGGTTAAGTTTTGGTAGGAGTTCATTTTTTAAATAGGGATCCACAAGTAAGAACATGGCATTCTGAAGCCAGAGGCTCAGCTATCCCTTCACTGAAGTCCATGAAGTTAAGTAACTTCACCTATATTTAATGCTTTCCATTGAAGTTTAGCTCCCATGGAGGACAACAGACTGAAAAAGCAGAAGAATACGCAATCAAAAGCACCAGCTGATTAGCACTTTAAAACACTCCCAGAGCTCAGCAGGATTTAATTAAGAAGTTAAAGGTAACAGGACTGATACCACGTTGCCAGTTCTCTGAGGCAACTGCTTTCCAGCCACCTTGCAAAGCTTTACAGCACTCTAAATTTATTTCACAAAGAAGATGGACAATATGTGGTTGTACATCTATCAGTGTCTAATGATAGTATATGGAGAAAATATGATTAATAAATGGTTTTTCAAGATGCTAAATGCTTTTGTATGTTTTGCTCATCAGTCTTCCACAAGTTCACATAACCCATGGGCTTTTAAAGGTTCAAAACATCTTTGTATTTTTTCTTTCTCAAAAATCTATCTATACTTTTTAATCATGGGTAGATCTGACAATGGCTGACATCTTCTAACATGCTGACATGAGACAAATGTGTAACAGAAAGTTAATACACATTTTGGCAATCAATCAGACATATTCTACTTAGCAACCACTCAAGGCACAGAAAACATGGTCCTGACCAGGATTAAGATTGTATGAACTTACTGCACACTTAAGTCTCAACCAAGTGTCAACCTACACTGCATCAGATCACGTAACTGCAATGCAGTATTTAGAAAAAGAAGAGATGCATCCATAGGAAAACTTCATAGTTTTATGCAGCAGAAAATCAGACAATACAGGGAACCATGGGGTTAATTATCATGTTCTGCAGTTTCAAAAGTTGTGAATTGTGATACTTTGCAAGGATCCAAACTGCCATGGCAGCCTGCACGGGAAAAAAAAAAAAATCAACAAAAGCCAACAGTGTGCAAAATCATCATAGCAAAAAAAAGAAAAAATCTCAAAAATCCGCTTCATTTTTCATAAATGCAAGCTTTACAGAAATAATGTCATCAGGTAGTCACAAAAATGAGAATGGCAGGGTATGATACTTCCCACGAACAGGATGTGGTTTAACTTAACTTTCCCTCAAGACTATTTTTATCCAGGGAGGTTGTCTAAAAAGGAATATAGTTGACATTTTATTGTTTTATTTCTGATTCATCTATTAAAGATGTGCACGCACAGAGATAGTAATAAACATAGAAAATTAAAAACACTCATGAAATAAACAAATCCAATATACTTTGGATTGTAATACTCCTTAGATTTTCTTTCAGGGTTATGCAAATACAAATGCTCTGGCATCAGAAATAGTTGTGTCAACCTAGCAGTTGATAAATCTCAGAAGACAGATCAGAAGAGATAATATATATCCCAAAATGGAAAGAATGAAAATTATTTTAATGCATAGATAGTTGTTAATAACCAAGATAGAGCAATGGCCACTGCAAGTTGTCAGCGTGCAAGAACAAAATAAACATTCAGGGTAGAAGCAAATACAAGATGTCCCAGATGCAAAATATACTTGAAAACGAACAGAACTCACCCCCATTTCAGAGCCACACATTAAGTCCCCTAGGAGCATGGACGTGCTTCTTCCCCCTAGTCTTAATGAAATATACCCAAACTATCAACAATCAAATTGTTTTCCTCTCTTGACAGCTGCCCTAGCTTGCCAATAAAAGTTTTTGCTCAGATTCCAATACACAGATATTCAGATCACAAAGATTCTGCCACAGAAATGCTGTAAATAACTTTTAGAATGACATAAACAACTTTGAAGTTTACATTTCTCTGCCAACACTTTGAGATCTCCTCTCTGCATCATATGCATATGCAAAAAGCAAGAAGCATTTAGTGTTTATGCTATGGGTACTTGAAGGATTTCACACTTCTAGGATGGTGTTTTTCCTGCTAGGAAAAGGCAAAATGGGACTTAGTTTGATGTGTAAAAATATATTTCTGAACACAAGGTGCTTTTAATCTTGCAGTGCCCAGTATATTGGATCTGGAAACAGTAACTGACTTTGCTGCTGCCAGATGAAACTGAACATTTGGACACTAGCAATGTTCACAATCAGATAAGCATTAGAGAAAGAAATCACATTTTATTCCAGTGAGTGTTCTGAAAATGTTAGCTCTGAGTGAAAATGGAGAGAGGTAAGGAACTTCAGTGGACAAAGAGCTCCAAAGCCACCTCACATTGCTATCATTTGTGTAAGAACATGTTGCTATATTTTGCTTAACAGTTAAGAAGAACATGTGAAAAATTTGTCTCTAACCTCAAGCCCACTCAAGCCGACCTCAGATTTAAGATGCAAGATGGTGTGTGAAGTTAGAAGGAAGAATTGCACAGCTGAGAAACCAATCTGCAACGCTCCTTCTCAGTTGGCATCCCCTTTTTCAGATTTCTTTCCCCAAATATGCTAAAAGGTGTGATTTTGCAATGAACTTCAGGGGTTGTTGATTTTGTCCTCCCTTATCATCACATACCGTCCTGAGGGTCTTCTCAAAGGCTGCAGCACAGGTAATATGCTTTCATACATTCTAACTTTAAAAGCAACAAGAGTGTTGTTACTTGTATTGCTATATCATGCCTTACACTGCCACATACTGCATATACACAGCTTGACAGTCCCTACCCCACAGCGGGTGAATTCACCCAGCCAATGTGTAGTGAGTGGGCCACTGCAGAAGACACTGTAACGAGGACATAGTTACTTCAAGCAGAATCTAGGCAGAGTTTAACCATAAGCTTTGCTTACAGAGACCCATGTGTTAGCACAAGTGACTGCTATAACCTCAGCACATATCCTCGCATTAGTATGATGTGCTGACTATAACAATGCTACTTGTATGTACTGCTTGTAAGAGCGTGCTCCTATGGAGATATGTAAGAGCGTAACGCTTGTGGCGAACCTTGGCGTACCGCCTAGCATGTTTGGTATTGTACAGGTAAAAACACTCATGGATTTGCTTACTTGGTATGCTGTACAATGATGTGAAGAACAGTGAAGCTGTTGAACCTCACAGACAGGATCAGTATGCCATGACCAACGTGAAATTTCTTGCCTGGTGGCACCTACACCTGGTTACCTAGTATCAGAAGGGACATAAGATAGCGAACACTTTTTGTACTGTTTCTGTTCTTCATCAGCTTTGACTGTTCCTGCCTTTCATACTGACATCCCAGAAGAACTAACACCTCCTCATTGCAAAACACCATGAGATACAAGAAAGTGGGTAAGACCGTAAAGCAATGAAGAGCTCATGAGGAAGAACAATAAAATGGCTGGCGGCCAGTCTCAGAGCAATAGCAATTTGGCCACACAAGAAGGGAACTAAGACACATGTTAGAAATTTTTTTGTATCATTTTGTTCTAGATAGAAAACCACCAGGCTAACTCATTAGATGCCAAACAAGCAAAGAAGACTGACTGGTGTTGCATGGCAATCAGAAGCATCAGCTGACATCCTGCTAGCTAAGATTGAGTAACAAAGGTTCTTAAAAGTAAAAACAAGCCAGCAAAAGCAGACAAAAAAGAAGGGTAACATAATCACCTTTTTGATCTTCTGCTTTAACCACCAGAATAGTATTCTGTGTAGAAATAAGAAAGACAAAACTGCATTGTCAAGTTCAAAAAAGCAACACTAAAATAACTAAGATACAGGTGGTAGCTACATGACTAGATAGAAAATCCTGTGTTAAAAATAAATAGAAAACACAAAACCCCCACCCTTGGAAAAGCTATGAAGAACACAGACCTGAGGGATGGGGAGGATGTGATATGATCAGGAAAGAAGTAATGGGTAAAAACTAGAAGAAAGACAAACAGCTTCAGTGTCCTTGCATCATAAGGAAATGTCACCTGTAGAGGCAGGAGGTGACACACAGAGTAACAAGTCAGAACTTTCATTTTTCCACACTGAAATAATGGCTGAGTATGCATTGGCAGATGAGATTATTCAAAAATAAACTTTAGAGAAAGGTGAAAGGTGAAAGGTAAAAGGTAAAAGATAAAAGACCATTCTTTTGGAACCCGTGTGTAAAAATGGAAAGTGGATTTCTAGGATCCTGTGGTGGACCAAGTGTGATTATACAGGTCTTAGCTATTGTATTCCTCTTCATAAAACCATGGATTTCTTTCATCACCTTCTTGTCGCATTTTGGGGGTGAAATGTGATCCCAGTTAAACTAATGGATTAAAATTTATCTATAGAACTGGGCACACCTGTTCTTCCACAAAGCAGTAATGTTGATTTTATTTTTTTTTTTTGCGTTTTTCTCCAGGACAGCACCTAACAAGAGAGTACACCTAAATAAAAATTAAAAATCCAATATGACAATTATTCTCAACCATGATCACTATTTTGTTTTCCTGCTAATAAAACAGCTGTTGGATCTAAGGAGAAGGGGTCTGGAGCTTCAGAGGTCAGCTTTTGTCAACTTTCTCAAAACCCTCCCAACCAGCCACGTAAACAGTGGGATCCATAAAATGACAGTCATCTGCTCTGTTCTTTTCGTGTAGCAGGATGTATGAAAACACATAACGTTGTTTAATTAATTACTAGGATGCATCATTTCCCAATATTCTTTTGTTTTCATACTTTCCAAAACTCTCATCTTTGTTCCACAAAAATCTCTTAAAATAGAATTTTCCTCTCTGCGCTTCCAAATGTTTCTTCCTAATTAAGGCTCTGACTCTTCATCTTTCCACTCTTACGTAAACAGTCCTGTAGCTCCTGCAATACTTAGGTGTTTCCCAGCTAGCTCCTCTCTCCAGCTTCAGTTCTGCTATGGGCAGAGAAACAAAACAACACAGAAATTCTTCTCCCTGCCTTCTTTGGGAATCATGTGTCTTTTTCAGAAAAGCAAAAAGCAAATAAATAACTTCTGGCTCAGTGACCACCTCCTCACCTATTACTTCAAGGGAAGCTCACAGCTTTGCAAACACTGCTACTTCTTTGAAAGCTCATCCAAACTCCCCTGGTTCACAACAACAAAAGAAAGCTCCAACCTTTGAAAGTAACTTTTGTTTTTCCAAATGCAGAGACAAACTTCAGACTAAAAAAAATTTTGCAAGTGAAAACCTTATTTCAAGGTATCAAAAGCCAGAGAAAATCATATGGTCACTTTTCTACATTGGTCGAACAAATTATTTAAGTCATACTACTCCATTGCAGTCCACCTGCTTGTATATAAAAACCTGATAATTTAATCTGCAAACTGATCATCTCAGGAATTTTGTTTGCAGACTTGCATAGTTGTGTGCCCAAGCTGTTTGTCTTTTGGGGTTTTCTTTCTTATGGGGACTGTTCCATTTGTGATTTATATACATATCAGTAGTTGTATTTTGGACCCGCACAAGGAATGCCAGAAAACCCAGCATTAATTGTATCACAAGCATCTTTTCTAGGTAGTTACAAACTCTTTGTCAATTATTTCCATGAAAAGCAAAACTACTCAATTTGTACACTTGCATGGCCTGTTGTAAGTGCAAATGTTAAATCATTTATTTATGAAGCATGTGGGATTTTGCAAATCTTTCCAATAGATCATTGAGTTGAGTTTTCATCAAAATAATATATTGAAATAATAAGTATGTGTCTAAAACAGAAATCTACCTTTTAATTAAACAATAGTTTCTTGTGCTGCTTTTGCACTTATCCAGTAATGCCTTGCTTTGCATTTATTTAATCTCGGCAAGGACTCAGCAATATCAATTACTGAAAACCAGGAGGACAGAATCTGATCTTACTACCTGTGATTCCTATATTTCAGACACTGGTGAAATTGGTGAACTGGTGAAACAGGTGACTAGAACTCTGACAAGTCAGCATCTTACAGAAGCGTGAACTATCAACTGGGTTTTGCTAGTCTATTTAAGGCAATATGAGAATGCCCCTGCCACAAATTAAGGCCCGCCTTTCATACAGGGCTCAAAATCTGGTACCTCCATGACATGTAATGGTCTGGATTAGGCGGAAGGTAACATTAGATGGTCTAAGGATCCCTTCTGGCTTCAAACTGTACTAAATCTATCAATACCAAAATTAAGACCAGCTAGTATAGAAAGATTAACAATACAATCAGCTTTCTGCAACTGCTTTGCTTTTGACAACATCATGAAGATTTTTTTGCTTCTCAGAACCAAAGGAAATGAGTAATTCATTATGGGTTATCGAAATAATTGTGTATATTTATTGTGGAAGCTTCATCCCTGGAGGTGTTCTGTGATTCTATATTTGTTAATAGCTACATTATCAACAGTAAAGTAATACAAGCAGGATGCCTTGATCATGCACATCTTCTAGTATAAACAAAAAAGCAACTTGCAGGAACTTCAAAGGGGGAGGATTTCAACCACTGATAGGTGGCTGCAAAGGTGGATATCAAAAAGTAATGCTGACTACTAATTCATTCATGCAGGAGAAATTAAGTGCAGGCTTAGCAATTGAAGACATGTTGCTAGAGAAGGTTCTTCCAAAATGTTCAAACGTGTCTTTTCCATCTAGTATGTCCAGATGCAATGAGACGGGACTTCTCCAAATGCTGTGCAGCATACAGAACCGTAACTTTTAAAACCAGTTTTCTCAGGCTGGAAGGGGGAAAACACTGGTAGAAAGTACTTCTATTCTGTTGAAGGGGAAAAAAAGATTGTTTATCATTGACATACTTGCCACTCACTAGTGTTACCACGGGATAAAGAAAACTGCCTATGATTAACAAACAGAGCAGGTCAGCATATAAGACATATTTCTAGGGTGACAGGGAAGAAAAGTACTCAGGCATGCCATTCTGCTATTTAACTTGAGCAAACTGTAGAAAACTTGTTCACTCACTTAAAAGTAAGCACAAGACTAGACATGTTTCAGAAAGGCTGTAATTCAAACTTCAGAAGCTGTAATTCTTTGCTCTTTCTTCTTTTCTCCTACCACTTATAACCTCCAACTCCCACCAGCTTCTTCTGCCATACGTAGCCATGCAGCTCATAGTTGAAATTATTATAACAGAAATTCTGTAATAAGCCTGATAAGTGTTTAAATTCAACTAAAGTTATTTACCAAAAAAAATTTAACAAAGTTTTCACAGTTTTCTAATTCTGAGTTCTTTTCCGTAGCACTGCCATCCCTACTTATAAGGAAAAGAAACTAAAGGAACCATGCGGCAATCTTTATTTTCTCAGTTCCTCCACTAGAAACACCTGCCCCTTAACCCTTTTTTCCTCTAGCAACAAGCTGTGACTTTTTTGTCTGCTCCAGCGTAAGGATCCCACGCTCCCCGCGCCCCGCCGCCCTCAGTCCCGCTCCCCGCGCTCAGCACCCTGGCCAGCGCCGCCCACCCGCCGCCGCCGGTGATGACGAAACCGTGATGTCAAACGGCAATCCTTCATCTCCCTCCTCCCTCTGCTTTGCTGGAAGATCAGACATGTTGGTAGTAACATACGGGTGCCCTGATGCTGTCCTGTTTCCCAGCGGCTGTTGTTACTCGATGACACAGCACTACATCGTAAGAAAAAAAATCTCCAGGGTAAATGATGTTTGCAACCAGGAACAGGTTATATTTTTTACAATTTCTGTTGTAATTGTGGTGAAAGGACAAGGGGTGGAGTGTGTGTAAATTCTCCACCTTTGCCAGTGTTGTGAAGATGTTATTTTCACTTTGGATGGGGAATTATTCTTGACGTAAGCAACGTTTGTGAAGACTGTGTAATAATGAATGTATATTTTAATGACAACTCTGGTTTATTCTGATAATAATAACTGTTTTATAAAATAATGCTGCAGAGGAGCAACTACTGACTTAGGTTTTACACAACTGTATTATTCACTGTCTCTGTTTCTTCAGTTTATGCTCAAATTTCATTATGCTGAAAACAATGCCCTTGGGAAAAGCATCTGGAGAGTCCAGAACACATCTGTTGCAGTTCTGCTACATAAGCGTAGATAAATGCACAGTGCTGTAGAAATAACTAAGACTAATCTTATCCTTTGGTTCACATACAATTTGCTGACATCACTTTTATGGAGAGGAGCCTTCTAAAATGCTAAATGCTAAAACTGATTTTGCATAGCTTCAGTTAGGGAAGACTTACCAACACATCTTACTCACTCCTCTTTTATTAAAAGAAAAATGTAGGCAACCTCACCAGTTGCTTTTGATCCCCTATCCAAATTTGGTAGACTTAGAAGGTTTCTGAATGACAGGTATATAAATGCTGCTGTGCTTCAGATCACACATTTCCTGGACCTCTACTGCTACTCAGCCTCCACCCCTCCTCCCTGCAGTTTTCTAAAAAAAACGCTGTTCTGTCAGTTACTGACAGAACACACATCTGCAGTTACTCTGACTTTTTATTTTCCTGTCTATTTAAAGATCTTGGAATTGAGTTCATAAATCATTGAAATTATCTTTCTTCTTAGGAAAAAAAAATAATGCATAGAAGCAAACAGTTAAATTCCAAGTCAGCAAAATCACAAGTTGTGGTGAAAAGCTCCAGATGACACCTATTTAAAAGATATCCACGCAAAGCTGTTTAGAAATTAAAAATAACTCACTTCTGAAATAAAGTGTGCTTTAGGTTACATGAAAGTACTTTTTCCCCCAGCAGAGGCCTGGAATCTACCAACTTCGCTCTCAGATCAAATGACTACATTAGCAACTGCTTCAGTGGCACTGTAATCTGTAGGAGCCATGCACAAGTCACGTGAGCTGCATCTGCCCTTAGTAAAATGCAAGTACCTATGCTGTATTATACTGTTATGAAAGACAGACTTAATTCACTACATTTTACTCATCATTGCAGCACCTTACAGACTAAAATTAAATGTACAGCACACAACTGTGGCCACTTTTCTTGCAAAAGAATAATTTTACTCAACATATGCAGGTGCTGAAGTTGGAAAATGTGCTTATTTTATGGACTTGGAGAAAGTGTGGCAGATTTCTTACATGTTTCCTCTGCAATGCAAGAGCAAATAGAAGGGAGAGTAAGCTCATGCTATTTTATCTGAACATCCTCAGTTGCACTGTGTTATGCGACCCTGACCTATTACAGCTTTTAAACCCATGCTTAATTTTAATCTTAAGAGTAACACCATTGACTTCAGTTCTCAAATGCCTTCATAAGTTGAGGCTTCAGTTCAGACTGGAGAATCATTACTATTGGTCAAGCACTATTAGAAGGACTAGGAAAAAAAAAAACAAAACTCTCTTATAAAAATCAGGAGATTTAATCCAGGACTTAACAAAATACAAAAATAATTTTTATCTGTCTGTACAAACTCTACAATGCTATTCACAGTATTGCTTTTCAGAGCAGAACTGCATCTTTTTGTTCTCTCTTCTTGCAGGTTTCTATTTTTATACTACCTTCCTATCCGCAAAGCCTTTCACTCTCAAAAATAAGCTTATTTTGTCATTTAAATCCCCCAAATCTCCATAATTTCCTCAAGTAAATAGGATTGGTTCACAGCAAACCAGTAATTTTCACAACTATGATCAATCTGAAAGCTTTTCCTTTTGTTGCAAATTTCGAGTAGATAAGTACACTTACATAAACTTCTAATAAATAAAATGGGTTTTAAAGGAAGGCAGAAAAAAGATCCATTTTGAAGAAAAAGATTTTTGAGTCTGCTCCAAAGCTTAATTTAGGAACAGTTCCATGAGACCCATACAACTAACCAGAAAAAAAAAACGAGATGCATTTTCTACAATGTTTTCTTGGTATGGCTGGAACATCCAGAGCCTCAAAAAAATCCTTTATCTTTCCTGTGATCCATCCCTTTTCAGGTTAAGTTCAAAACTTGTCTGAAAGGAAATTTGGACAACTTTGACAGCATGAACATGAGCCTTAGGCTATAAGCATATTCCTAATTAATCCTTTGCCATCTGGGGGTTACTCTGCTCCACACATTTTTAGGATCTCAGTCAGCATTTCAAGACGTTATGAGGAAAGTACAAGCTGAGGACACTTACAATCTTGCTAAAAATATGTTCAGTGTAACAGGCCAAAGAAAGAAATTTATTCTGAGAGCAGACGTTTGACATTTACTAACTTACTTACCTATTTGCTGTCTGTACTTTCTCAAGTGTTCGTATTTGCCCTTTTCTGTGCGCTAATATTAAAGAACTGTGTATCTCCTTCTCGCAGTTAAAAATCAGACCCTCATTGAGTAGACTGTTGTAATTGCAGAGAATTTTGCAGCATCGAGTGACAGATTTATTTCAAACACTGTTCAACAGAAATATTATATGGAATCATATATTTAAGAATATGTGCTCCTGATAAATCTTTTAAGGTAATCTTGACTGTGAGACTGTCTGCTCTTCATGCCAACAAAACTGGACAGCCACCTGGCGACTACTACCAAGTTTTATTTATAATTTGAATGAATGAGCTTTTTCATTTCACTGTCTGTTTTATTGAAATGTTTAAAATGTGCGTCTCATCTTCTTGGTGCTTTTTCTGGTTTCAGCTGGGATAATTTTTTTCTTCTAGTAGCTACCGTATTTTGGACTCAGTGTGAGAATAATGCTGATAACACATTGTTTTAGTTGTTGCTAAGTGGCATTTACATTAGTCAAGGATTTTTTTCAGCTTCCCATAGAAGCTGAGAAGGAGCGTAGACAGTAGAAGCTGGCCAAAGTGATATTCCTTACCAGAGGCGTCACGCTCAGTGTATAAATGGGGGTTGGCGGGGTGGGCCAGGAATCTGTGATCACTGCTCGGGACAGGCTGGACAACCAATCATCGGGTGGTGAGAGCAATCTGTGTTGTATCACTTCATTTTGTATATTCTTTTACCATTAATAATATTATTATCATCACCATCATCATCATTACTTTCCTCCTCTGTTACTGTTCTATTAAATTGTCTCTGTCTCAACTTACGAGGGTTTTTCCCCCTCTTTTTTTTCTGTGTTCTCCCTACCCTGCTGGTGGGGGTATTGAACGAGCAGCTGTGTGGTCCTAGCTGCCGGCTGGGGTTAAACCCCAACGATGCTATACTTACATAACACCATACGAAAAATGTAATGTGTTGTTATCAACGGTCCTAAATGTTTTTCACTGTATATTATACCTTTCTTTCATCTCAGGTGACACTGCTGTTGGACTAATAGCCTCTACTTGTATACAGGCCAGCAGGAGACTCCGCAACAGACGCTAGCTTTACACTGAATTTATTCCATGCTTGCCTGACAGCTGCATCATAGCAACAGACAGTACAGACCAGATAATGGAGAAGAGGACAAAGCAACTTTCACAGCTTGTCATATCTGCCATTATTTATTTACTTGCACTCCTAACTAAAGAAGTTAATCTCTTGAGTAGAAGGACACAAATACGCATAGGTTGAGTGAAGTTACCTCACAAGACACCATGCTAGCTTTTGAAATTGCAACTGAAACTAAACAGTAAAATTATACGAGGTTACTGATTGAAAACAGATTCAGACAGACAGTTACTCAGATCTCCACAACACAACTAAAAGTGAAGACTGCTATTGTGAACCAGTTAAGGTTTATTTTATGTCACCTATAGCCAGATATTTCTGAAGGAAAAGTTGATGTAATTAAAGGGTTCAGCAGTGGCTTGCAGAAAGAAAGGTTTCTTTGGGATGGGTGTGGATATTGCAGTCACATTCTCTGTCCACGGGAAAGAGAATCAGCTCTGAAAAGTAAGTATAAGCAGAAGCTTATGTTGGATTAATGTTTGGTGGAATCTGAATGCCTGAAACATGGCAACCAATAAATCTATATTGAACAAGTCAACATTCTTTCTATACTTTTGTGTAGCATTTTCTGTGAAAAAAACACAGTTATTGTAAAGCAGTGATAGTCATTGGAAAACTTTGTCCTTAACATTCAGATGCTAATGACATAATGGTATTTTAGTACTAGCAAGCACAGCATTAGCAACTTCAGCATAAGGAAGTAAACTTCGTAGGTATCATAGCACTTGCACAGTTGTGGCACCACTTTAGGATCACCTGTACATGTATTTCATAGTTTTCCTCCAGAAGTGCCTCTTCCTTTAACAACTGAAGGTAACACAGACGTCCTTTTCTGGTTTCTTTGTGAAGATTTTTTCCTCTCATCTGGATTGCTTACAAAAAATACTTTTTTTTTTCCTTTCTTAGTATTTAGAGCAGAAAAATGGTCAATAAAGGCTCAGTAAAGCTCAACAGCTCAAAAGCTCAATAAAGGCTAACTTTCTCTGAATTACAGACAGTAACGTTTGTTTCTATATTAATGGAAGTAGAATAACTCAGGAAAATTACTCAGGAAAAGCTATATTAAGAGTTCAAGAAACTTAAATCTTACATGCACATTGAAGGGCAGAAACACCACCTTAAACCAAACTAAAAGCTTCTAACAGAACCCTCAAAAAAGGATTAAATAATATTCTGAAGGATATTGCTTTTTAGGAGAGCAAGATCTTTCACCATCCAGAATTTTCCCCACCTCTAGAAATGCAAACAAGATATCAAATTATTGCCAAACAGAATAGCATTTTTGTCCAACTTCTGATTTTTTAAAAACTTTTTTTTATTGCTTCCCTCCACCAAATCTCTAGGGAAAAAAGACAGCAATTCATAAATGAAGGCCTTAAAAAAACACCTTTAAGGTGTTTTTTGTTAAGATATTTTCCAACCTACATGATTATATGATTCTGCAAGCATGTTTTTAATGAAAATTACTGAAGAATTTTCTGAAAAACATGGTAAATTGGCATTTGAACTCATAACAGCAGTCATTATTGTAAAACAGCGATGGTAGAATTGTGTCTCATCTAAAAAGTGTGAACTTGGCTTTTATAACGTGAGATCTCCTTCAGAGCTGAATAGAAGTGCCTACTTAAAAAAGACTCCCAAACATTGAAATGGACAGACTTTGAGCTAGCAAAATGAGCAGAAGTTAAGTCATTTTTTAGAAATATCAGAAGTACGCATATAAGCACTGTCACTTTTATAAGGATCCAAAAATCTAGTATGCAGAAGCATCTGGTAAAGTGAACAATTTTATGTTACTAATGTTACAACTACTCAGAATTTACAGGTTTGGGTTTTTTTCTTCCAACGTTGTTGCTATCAGATGTACATACTATCACCATTTCACTCCTGGGTTTCAGCCTGGCACAGATGAAACATCAAACACAAATCTTTATGTGAATTATTAAGGGTTTGTGACATCTCACAGGACCTGGAATTCTTCCCTGTGAAATGAAAATTATTAGCTTATACTGCTTAATGAATTACTTTCTTAACAGGCCCAAAGAAATATATTACGTCTGTGCATCTCCCCATTCAGACAAGGAATACAATTGCACCAAATATCTTGTGGAAAAGAACCATAAAGCTGTTAAGACTGAACAAAACTGACAGCACTCTCTATGCAAAAGATACTGACGATGTGTTTTACTTTTTTATGTTTATATATAGTTGCTATATAATCTAAGTTTCTTTTTATGGAAACTAGTGCCCTGAATCTATCTAGAAAACTCATCTGAATGAGTGTAAGTATACAAGATATCTAGCATAATTACTAACAGACTGCTCAGGAATGGAGGAAAATCTCCACATCTGCAAATGGTATATTCTGCCACTGGTGAACAAATATGTCCACACAGTCTCATTTGTTCAGTCTGAAAAAAAAACATAGTATCTCTTCACTAGACATTACAATCATCAGTAATCATTCCCACTGACTAAATTAATTCAATTATCTAATATTTACTCTATTTGCAGTTGACAGTTCTGCTGTACAGAGGGCCAAATTTATAAAGCAATCAGTGTCATTATGGCTTTAAAGTGAAGGTACTGATTGGTACATCACTGAATAAAAGCTTTCTCAATGTTACATTTCCAGCGATAGCCACAGATTTGCAACATACCTCAGCTGTGTGAGGAACCTTTGCCTTATCAGCAAACTACAATGAATAATAAACCCAACATTTTAATAAAAGAAGTCAAATCCCCACAGCCTAACTTTGTGCATGGTAATAGTTCCAAGTATTTAGAGGTGGAGCAGCAGGATCCCATTGGGAATAAAACAACAGAACCAGAAGTCAGGAAACCCAAGGGCTATTCTCAGCTGTACCACTGACCTTCCCCGTAACGTGGTAAACAGCTTTATTTCTGTTCCTCACTGTCCCATGATAATGATAAATATGAATGGTAAATATGAATGATATCTCAGATCATTCACTGTAAAAACTCCTATGTATACATGCCATGTGACTTAAATACTACTACACGCACTGTTTCAGGTAAGAACACTATACCAAAGAGGTTAAGCATAAGGCTTCAAGGGAGAGTGCAAAGAGATAAATAAAATAAAAAAGGTAAAGAAAATTAAAAAACAGAGCAGTTTGTCTACAACCTACATTTGTTCACTGCTGAATATGATGTGGTTTTGAAAAATCACCAGAAAATGATTATGTAGTCATAGGGTACAGGCTATAATAGATAACAAGCTGAACATTGGATTTGCTGTTTGGAAATCAAACCTAGAACCGGGAAGTTAGATCCCAGACAGGCAAATGGAAGGCAAAAGAGCATTTAGGAGAGCTGACAGAAAACACAGCTATGAGCAGCACTGCAAACTATTCCAATGCAGTACAGGGATGGGGAAGTATAATAAAAGACCAATGTGGCAAATTGGACTCTTCCTCAACCACAACGAATATAAAGCAGAACAGCAAAAAAAAAATGAAAACAACGACCAAACACACACACACACACATGAAATAAAATAGGTCATATTACCAAAGATGGTTGCAAAAGAAAACAAGGGCTTGCACAGGCAGTCTGTGAAAAAAAGAAGGGCGAAAAAGTGAGAGTCATCTCAAAGGCAAGGGGAGTTACAAGGAAGACCAAAAGCAGTGTTGGTCAGCTACTTGGTCCAGAGGGAAAAAAAACAATCATAAAACCCCTACACGGAACAAGTGTAATGCCTTTCTTCCACTGAAGGGTCAGCTTTGTTCAGCTGAGCAGAAGAATCGTAACAGCTTTGTAACAGCTTAAGACCAGCGATAGCATTATCAAAGAGTACCTAGATAAATTACATGTTATCGAATTTGCTGTCCTTCATAAGTTTTATCTCAGAATACTAAAACAGTGATCTGAATACATTTCAAAGCCACAAATGGTAATATTTGATAACTCAGGGGAAATAAGTGAGGAAGTAGAAGACTAGAAGAAAGCCAAACTGTCACTGTCTCTAAAACAAAAAAGAATACAAGAGGAAAACAGAGTCCAGAGAGCTTCACACCCTGGAGAAATACCGGGGTGTGGGGGGGAAATCAGAAAACTATTTTTCAGCACCACAGAATGAGGAGGAGGTGACTAGCAACCAACTTCCATTTTTCAAGAGCAAATCATTATCAAACTGAAAATTTTCTCCTACACTGGAAGAGGCCTCATTACTGGTACAGACAGCAAATGTCACACACTTCCACTGCCATGCAGCTTACAACACTGTCTCGCAGGACCTTCTCAGAAATAATACAGGGAGACAGTCTAGGAGAAAACGCTACAGGGTCAGTGAATCACTGGGTAAACACACTGAAATAATATTTATAAATGGATTGATAGTTAAAATTAGTTATAATTTGTTCAAATGGACAGATGTGTCATCAGTCCTGTATTTGCTCTTGTGTCTGATGCTGCTCAGTGTTCTCACGAATTACCTAAATAAAAGAGGTCATTAACAGATAGGTCAAAAGTGGTTTAGCGGGATAAAAATATCTGATTTTTAACACGGACACTACAAAGCTGGGAATGTACACTGGAGAGCACACAAGAATTAAAACTGATCTTAACAAACTAAAGGAACTAGTCAGGAAGACCCCTCCCTGACTAACTAACTTTAAAAGATGTAAATACCTTCCTGAGCCAAAGTGAACCTTTGTTTTCCAGATGGAACTGCATTACATGATCAGTCTTGCTACACCCACATGCCCTCTTCAACAGAGAGGTGAATCTTGGCAAATCTGGAGACAGCTGAACACATTTTCTGCTATTTCATGTTTAGAGAGAAATTTGCCTTTGTCTCAACAGTTTCCTGCAAACTACTGCTAGTACAAGGAGACACCTGATGCCGTATGTTAGTGCACTTTGAGCTGGCCCTGGCACTCTGGAGTGTCCTCCATTATTCCCCATGCTTTAGAAACTGGATTTATTAGTTAGCTTTTCCTCCTTTCCTTTTTTCCTTCTTTCAATGCAAGCATTTGGTAAGGGTACCAAAGATGACCACGGCACATCATTTATTAATGGTGTCAGAAATTCATTCTGAAGAGGAAACGGAAGACTTCATACAAAGTTAAGTCTTTCCTCCCTGTCTAAAGTAAAGCCCAGCTGAAGAGCTGAAGGCAGGTATTTGAGTTTTTAAAGAACAGAGCTCAGCTGTGGTCACTAGCACACCTTCAGCTCTTGTATAAGCAAGCTGGTGAGCCACAGGAGTCACAGCACAGAAGAATTTGACTCGCTAGAGTGAACTGGCCAGCAAAAAACATAGTCCTCAACTGATGAAAGATAGCGTAGCTCCAATACAGCCAATTATGATTTCCATTTGATGAAAGCCAAATGCTTTTTCTTCTCCAAAAAATCTGGCCTCCAACAGACCCGCATGCACATCTTGAGGATATAGTTTATCACTTTGGCTTTTGTTCATGTCTATAAACAGACGTTAGCAAGTCATAGAAAATGACTGCTGAAGAGCTAAGGAACAATGTCATAAAGATTTGAGTATATGCAAACACCACCTAGAGACGGCAATCGTACAAAGCAGTACCATATGGAAATGTCTGGAAATACTCTCCTTGCAACAACAGAGCACAAATGCTAGGCGGAAATCCAGATAACAGCATAAAAAAACAATACATAGACGTGAACTATGTGTTTCAGAGCTACCCATAAATATCTTGCAGGTTTCTGTACAAGCCCTGTATGAACACTGTCTCAAATATCACACTGCAAGCTACACTAAGAAAGAAAAAAAACATCTTATGGGCCTGAACTACTTCAAGGAGAATTACCACATCTAAGTACAAAATGAAATACCTCCTTCAGCCATAGGAGTACAACAGCATTAAGCATCCCTGATGTATCAGACTTTCAATGTTTTACCACAGAACATGCCCATATGTTGCAGTTTCACTCAAAATTAATTATTCAAACTAATCTAATTACCACAAAAATAAATCAAGAACATGGTCTTTTTTACCATGTGAGTTATTCTGGTAGCATACCAAATCAATTGCTTAAAGAAAATGATTTTTTGCACTTCCAGACAAATGCATAATATTCAGAAACTGTATTTTACACAGACCGGCTCACATAACTATACTGGGAATGCACAGTTACAGCTGATCTCATAAAAATCTTTGATAATGGAACTTCAAGGAGTAGGCCGGGAACAGACTGGAAACTTTCTGGGTTGTCATAATCAGACATAAATAACTTGCATCTGACACAGTAAAATTTATTTGCTAATTGTGTGAGAAAAAAATAAAGCCTTGCAAAATGTTAATTTTTTGGTCTGGAACACAGCCAGAGGGCCATGAAAATGTCTCAGTGCTGGATGACAAGAACGTCCTCCTAACACTTTAAGAGTGTTAGCCAATAGTTTGGGGGGGGAAGGGGAGCGGGGCAGACCTACATTTGCTGGTAGAGCTCCTACGCTCCTACTATCTTTTGGGAGAAAGAAGCTCTTTCAGTTCTGAAAGAAACAGGTTTTACAGCTTGGATTCTCATCATGCAGCTTCCATAGTTTAGCTTCAGCGTAAGAGATTTGCCCCCACCATTCTATCCCAAGCTGCTGCTTTTTTGTCAGTATGCGAATAGCTACACTAGGGCTTTCACTCCCTTTAAGTCCCCTGATTTACTAAAGGGCCTTGAAAAAGTCCCAGCATTGGCTGATCAATGTAATTATTTATTGTGAAAATCAAATAAATGTTATAGACACAAAGAGTCGATATATGTATCTTAATGCATGCATGCATATGAAGCATTCGGGCATCTGCAGCTGCTACAGACACAGAATGGTGCTGACAGAGGCAATGATAGATAGCATCTCTCTCTGTCAACCTATGCAAAACATCACTGTACCACAGAAACTCTCCACTGACTATCTCATTAAAAGCCAACCTGTGAAGCTTGTTAAACAGAGCAAAGGATCCTTTCATCCTTGACATTACTGAAATTCTAGTTAGGCAAACCAGCTTGCAAGATGTTTATCCATGCATCTGTGCAGCTACTGTAGCCTCAAGGAAAAGTAAAATTACTAAAACCTACAAGGGCTTTCCAGAATCACAAAAAAAAAAAAGGTCTCTGGATTTGCAATGGTGTATATACCATTTCTCATGGTATATTCTCATTAGTTATTTCAGCTCCCTGAAACAGACGTCAAGCCTGGTCATTCCCAAGAGGTGATGCACACCACCACCCTGGATGAGGTTCAAAGCAGAAGACAAACTAATCACCTCTCTTCAGGTTGAGTGCTGCCTGCACGCCAGAGCCAGCACTGCTGCAGGGCCACAGAAAGTAGACCTAAAAAGGGGCAGAAGCACCTTCTCCTTCTGCCCCTGATTCCCCAGTCCCCCCAGGGCTCCTGAGCCCCTTGCTGAAGGGAAGAAACAGAGCAGACCAGCAATAAAGGCAAGCAGAAATATGCATGGGGAGGAATCCAAGTATTAGGGAACTGACCAAGGAAATAATGGCTGAGAGGTCTGAGGGCAGTGGAGATGAAGAAAAGGAGATGATGAGCAACCAAGAGGCCCATTGGTGTAGACCACTCAACAGAGATGTGCCAACTTCGTTCCTGGACCACCTCATTAAATCTATACTCTGCTTTTCCAAAATCATCCTTACAGCAAGTTAAGCCAATGACTGGCCCTACTCCTTGTCACAGGTTATTGTGTACTTTCACATCTTTAGAGATTGTATAGAGCAATTATAGGGAGTCACCTCTGTAAGGATCTGTATGTATGATAACAAAATAACCTGTAGACTCTAATACTCAATCACAACTAAAATGAATACATTTTGAAAAAGGGATTAGAAAGGTTTTCTGACAAGTCTCTGAAAATCCACTCATCTTTTTAAAAGTTGATGGAAAAACAACAAAAAAGGTAGGGGCATGTGTTTGTGTATGTGCACACATTCTGTATGTGCCTATATTCCTGATGGTCTACTGTTTTCTGAAAGTTCCTTTCCCAAGATATTTGAAATGATGGAATGAAATTGCTGTTAGAGATACGCGGAAAGATACTTCCAAGATAATACATTTTTGTCTGTAGAAATGAGCATGAAGACTAGGAAACTATTTGATCCATATCAAATCAAGCTATTTGGAATAAACAAAGCTGTGACATATTCCACATGCATTCTTAAATTCAAGTCTGTAGAAAATACAGTTTTGCAAAACTGAAGCTATCCAAATTTCCAAGTTTCAATTATGTTTCAGACTGCTGTTTGGATGTAGATATGTTTAACTGCAGATCTGCCGTAAGAAAACAGTGGGTAAAAACTCTCTATTGTAAAATCAGTATTTTTATATTTTTCTAATTTGGATTTCAGAAGCTGTTCCTAAGAAATTCTGTCGTAAGTGTAATCACCTGCAATGCTTAGATGTTCAGCTTCACCCACACTTGACTGCTTTATTGAAGCAGCTCTCCCACTTCCCTTACTGCAGACAATTTTTTCATCTATTTAAAAAAAAAACCACAACCAACAAAACTTGTGTTTAATTAAAAATAATTAGAGAACAAAACAGCTCATTAAAAACAGATCCAGCGAAAGACTCTTCCAGTCAGATTTAAATGATACAACACCGTTCTATAAACAGAACTCCATCTGTCTGGTGGCAAGATAGTCCACACAATCTACATCCAGAACATTATGAGTGCTCTGTTATTCAATAATTTAATGCCAATGCTTAATTTTCAACTCTAATAGCTAATTTAGGTCTTTTATCCTATTAGATATAATATTACTCAAGTTGCAATGACAAGACAGGTGACTTGGACTGAGTTGCTTTATTAATGTTCTTGGATGCATAAAACTGCATTCACATCCCACCATAGCCAGGCAGACAGAACTCATCCAGCAGGAAACAGTTCACAGCACAGCTCTGGCAAAGGTTTCTTTAGACATGAATCTCTTAATGTTAGCTGTGAAAAAGTATTTGGTTTAATCCTGCTGTCAAAGCACCCTCTACAGTTAACAGAGGCACTTTCAGAAGGTGACCCATCTATTTGTAAGACAGATCTGCAACACAGGCAGGATGAATTACTGTTTGCTTCTTTCTAGTGGTAACAGCAGGGGTCTACATAGTTTGAGAAGCTAAGCACCTTCTTAAGGCATTAGATAACTAGTTAGATAAAATCTTGGATCTCCTAATGTTTATCCAGCTCTCAGAGCTTAAAGCCACATTGGCATATATTAAATAAAATAAAATATTCCTACTTTTTTTCATGGTCCTCATTAACTTTCTTTTCCTTTGACTTACTTTACATTCAAAACCTTCAACGAATGATCAGTACTAAAGATAAGCTGAAGATCTAACGTCAGTCAGTGCCATATAAATGACATCATGTATTTGTCTACTTCCAAACCACCACTGTTACCACAAACAAAATGAACAGACATTCAAATCGTATTTCATA
>VZSZ01008419.1:61921-83565 GCA_013398815.1 Ibidorhyncha struthersii | reverse complement strand
CTAAAAAAAAAAAAACAAACCACAAAACCAAAAAGTCAACAAGTTCTTGTGTGGCCTCATGCGTGCAACTTTGTATCTCTAAGGTGTGACTCTGGTATGTATGGACACAGCAATGACAGCTTTAATTTAGCTGGAGAAGATCGCTATTGTGGTGGCAAATTAACAGGAAGAACTTCAGTGAATGGTAAGTATCCATGCAGCTGTTAGAGGCTCCAGGAGGGTGGTAGCTCTGTGCCTTCCCTTTCCCAAAGGCAAAACAATGNCAGTTTATATGCATTTTGTCTTCCCTGAGATTATCACTGGTAGCCTTGTTGAGCGTCTTCACTTGTAACTACCTTTGCGCTTCTAAATGCTGAGGCTACATGCCAGGTATCTGAATAGTTTTCAGAATCGTCATTATTTGGGCTTCCCAAATAACTTGCATGGCATTGTGTAGCAGAAACAATCACCATTCCCCTAGAAGAAATCTGCTAAGTAGGAGGAAGAGAATGATAGAACCGATGCTCAGAAAGAGTCATCATTGTTAATTGCATCATCATGGAGATGGTGCAATAAAGTTCTTACTTGCTCAAGTGGTGAGCAATGAATTTACTGTAGAGTAGCAGGCAGACAAGAAAAGTCTGTTTTCCAAGTACTCTGATTCCGCTTATGTATCTGCTTTTAAAGAGCACAAGTGCCTACCCAAAATATCATTTGAATGAAGACAGCTTTCAAGCTAACATTTTACTTCACTGACTGATGGTGAGAAAGGATAAGAACAGGCTGAAGCCAGTTTGTAGCACTCAACTTCAGGAAATTTCAGGAAAGTTTATGTTACATGAAAATATACTTTTTGTTATTTTCGCTGCACACCAAACTTTGCACATGCTACTATAGGCAAAATTTGTTAAATACTAACAAAAAGGTGTTTTATAAAAAAGGTTCCTTTTTGTCATTTAAAATAAATCACTTTTTATGTTAAATGTATTTTAAATGTAAAACAAACCAGCTTTGTTTCATGACTGTAATGACAGTGTGACCTGAAAAGTACTCTCTATGGAGATGAAAGAGTACTCCCCTATCCACAGCTTTTCAGAATTAGAAGTCAGAAAATAACAGTTCCAGTGGTGATTTGGCTCTTACTGGGGCAGGGGGGGGGGGGAAGGGGGAGGGATAAAATCAATGAGGAACAATCGTATTAATCATCCCAATCCTGTCAGAGTTCAGTCCTATGAAACCCAGAGGCAAAAGTCTGCATGGCCAACTAATAATTTTCATACTTCATGTTATTCTTCCAAGACCAGTTTAAACAGCTTTGGTAGGGAGGCAGGCACATGAGAATCATATGAAAAAAAAGGTACACTTAAAACATGTATTTTGCATTGGAGTATGAACTTAAATCATTGCCAGGATGGCAAACCACTTTCTCACTTCAACAACATGGCAGGACAAATCCTTACATGACTTCCAGTTCAAGGTAGAGCCCTCCATGAAGTCCAACACTATACAATACATGAACAGTTTCTGCGTTATGTAACGTTCATTTTGTTTTCCAGTCTCTTCAAATTTTTTAGGTCAGTTCATTTTACATGAATAACTCTTCTTTTGCAGTGAATGAAAATGTTCATTTCTGAATAACTGAGGGATCAGATTAAAGTGTATTTCTTCCCAGCAGCAGAAAGTTCTAACAAAATTCAAGGTTGTGGAAAAGGCAAAATCAGGGATAACAAGACTTCTGCATTTTCTTTGAAAAACTTAAAAGTGAGGAAGAATATTCTCACAGTGGCTTTTCTCTCTGCACTGCTCACACAAGTGCAGTGTGGCAGCTGGGGAAGAAAGGAGGGTTTTTTTCTTCAGTGTCATGTTATTAGAAGCATGACCCTAAGAAGACACACGAAAGGAGAGTTTAGCTGGAGAAAGATAAGAAATTGTCAAGCAACTTGTACCTACTACTAGATATTTAGCAGCAATTATGGACTGCAGCTGTTGTCAGATGTTTGACAGTCTGAGGAAAGATGTGGAGTCAGCAAAACACAGGCATGAAAGAATAAGTGGATTCAACCCAAAGCATCTCTTCTGAGCAGCACTGTACTAGGTGGGAAAGGAAGGCAACACCACTAGTGGGAATGATAGTGCCTCAGAAATTTCTGATGCCTGGAGCACCTCAGGTACGGGGAAGCACACACAGTTCCTGAGAGGCTGCTGTGCGCAACCACTGGGGTTCAACATACCTTCAGAATCCTTCATCTAGTCATGCACAAAAGAAAGCTGTGCATTCCCTGTGCCCATTGGCCAGTGTCTGAAGTACCTGCACCAGATGAGTCATCTTGGGGTACCCAGCCTGCTGAGCTGGAAGACTGAGACAGGGAGCAGAATGAAGCCCCCAGAATCTAAGGGAAAATGGTTAGTGGTCTGCTACAGCACTCAGACATACACAAGTCTACGGGGAAACATGGGATCCACCCAAGGGTACTGAGAGAGATGCCAGAAGTGCTCACCAAGCCACTTTCCATCATCTATCAGCAGTCTGGGCTAACCAGGGAGGTCCCAGTTGACTGGGGGTTAGCAAACGTGACCACCATCCACAAGGAGCAGGATCCAGGGAACCACAGGCCTGTCAATCTGACCTCAGTGCCAGGGAAGTTTACAGAGCAGGTCATCTTGAGTGCCATCATGTGGCACATACAGGACAACCAGGTGATCAGGCTCAGTCAGCGTGGGTTTACAAACAGCAGGTCCTGCTTGACAAACCTGATCTCCTTCTGTGACAAGGTGACCTGCTTAGTGGATGAGGAAAAGGCTGTGGATGTTGTTTACCCGGACTTTAGTAAAGCCTTTGACAGCATTTTGCACAGCATTCTCCTGGAGAAACTGGCTGATCAGGGCTTGGATGGCCATACCCTTCGCTGGGTAAAAAACTGGCGGGATGGCCGGGTCCAAAGAGGGGTGGTGAATGCAGTTAAATCCAGTTGGCAGCCAGTCACAAGTGGTGTTCACCAGGGCTCAGTACTGTGGCCTGTTCTCTTTAATATCTTTATCAATGACCCAGACAAAGGGATTGAGTGCACCCTCAGTAACTTTGCAGATGACACCACGTGGGGCGAGAGTGTCAATCTGCTTGAGGGTAGGAAGGCTCTACAGAGGGATCTGGACAGGCTGGATCAATGGGCTGAGGCCAGTGGTTTGAGGTTCAACAAGGCCAAGTGCCGGGTCCTGCACTTGGGTCACAACAACCCCATGCAGTGCTACAGCTCAGGGAAGAGTGGCTGGAAAGCTGCCTGGTGGAAAAGGACCTGGGCGTGTTGGTCGACAGCTGCCTGAGTATGAGCCAGCAGTGTGCCCAGGTGGCCAAGAAGGCAAATAGCATCCTGGCCTGTGTCAGGAATAGCGTGGCCAGACAGTGATCATCCCCCTGTACTCAGCACTGGTGAGACACCATCTCAAATACTCTGTTCATTTTTGGGCCCGTCACCACAAGAAAGACATTGAGGTGCTGGAGCGTGTCCAAAGAAGAGCAACAAAGCTGGCGAAGGGTCTCAAGCACAAGTCTTATGAGGAGCAGCTGAGGGAATCAGGGTTGTTTAGCTAATCACAATTAGTTTCAGTCAACACTGTCACTTACCTGCTTTTTTTTTTCCAAGCAGTTAAACAACATTGAGTTTTTTCTACAATAAAACTGATATTGTAATGTTGTCTATCATAATAGATGAACACTGACAGAATGAAAGCTGGCAGAAAGGACTAACAAGCCAAGGAGCTGGCATTCAAGTTATTGATTAGTAGATAACGAAACACTCCTTATATAGTTTAGTCAGGCTAAATGGAGGTAATTTAGGCATGAATTCCATTGTCCAATAATAATATTTTTACCAGCCATGCAGTCACATGTACTTCTCTTACAAGTTATACAAACAAATTGTTACCTGAATCATTTCCAGCCCCACTGGAAAACAGTAGATCTGATGCAAGACTTGGAATCTTCCTTCACCATTTCTGTACCAAAAACTATGCCTACAACAGCAAATAAATTTTCTCAACCTGCCCATTAGCTAGGAATTCAACTTCTATCTCTCAGCTTCCCAAACTGTTCTGTCCCTTGCACAGTTCATCAAAAAGACAAATGAACTGATTAGTTACAGCATGGGGACTTAGAATACTTTCACAAAATTTTTGCTTATCTTTAGTCATACAGATTTCTCCTTGGCTGGACTTCAAGTAGCTAACAACATGTGGACAGACACAAAAACCAGTAAAAATATGTGAAGACCTTCACCTTGCCCAAACTGTGCTAAAGTACAGTAAAAGGAAGGTGTAGGATGAAATCTCGCAAAGACAAACAGCAGTCATCTGCTTCTGCGTCACCCTTCTCTCAGATCTACTACTTACAGGCATTTGCCTCAAAGGGCAGTAGAGCAACCTCTTGTTTTTCACCAAATGAAAAACATTCTGCATTGAAATCAATCGCTACAGCATTCTGCAGCACAGAATGGCCATAACACATTGAAGAGCAGCTGCACTGTGATTATAAAATTTTAATTCTGTAAAGAATTTGCGTCTACTGAACAGCCTGTGATAAATCTGATGTTGAACAAACAGAAGTTTTTCCAATGCTAGAATCTTTCTTTACTCAGAAGATTAAAAAAGTCTTCAAACTTCCCCAAATGAAAAGAGGGAGAAAAGGCAGAAGAGATTATGGAACAAACAGATAAAATGACCAATAGCACATTATAGGCATCAGTTGAGACTCATTTAACAAGTTAACTTGAAACTCATAGCTCATGGATGAAATAGCTCAAATTAAGGTAATATGTAACCTCTTGCACAACACTTACTCTGCCTTTTTAGGCTGGAAAGAAACAAATGTGATAAAAAATTTTAAAAACAGTTATGAGAGACATCTGGAGAACTGGAGGACTGTATGCTTGCTCTGTATTGCTGAAGTCGTTTAAAGCTCTGAGAAAGGGATCTGTGGATACATGGATATGGATCCATATCCTGGATCCATATCCATAGCCTGGGGATCAATCAACATGGCTTCTGTAAAAGGAAATCATGGCTCAAAAACACAGAACTTTTTTGAAAGATTCGGCAAGCATTTGAATAAAGCAGATTTGATCTATTCGTCTGCTTGGATTTCCAAGAGTTACTTGACAAGGTCCCTCACCAAAGGTTCTCAAGGAAGCCACAGAAGGCAGAAATGAACTAGTAGATGGTCAAGAGACAGAAAACAGGAAAGGAATAAGTGCTTAGTTTTCACAGGGCACTGAGGTAATCAGTAAGTCTGAGACCAGAACTGGTGTCTGCTACTCAACAAGCCAGTACACGAGCTGAGAGAGAAATGAGGTGACACTAGTTGGTTGGGGGTTTTTTATAATAAAAGTTCTTCATAATACTAAGTTTCTACCCGACTGAAGAGCTGCAAGAGGACCCTACTGAGATTCAGTGATGTGGTATTAAATGGAAAATGAAATTCCACATAAATAAATACAAAATGATGAATATTGAACACAATCCTAATTTCATATATTAAACAGGCTAAGTGGCCTATTATCACAAGCAAAGAAATCTTGAAATCGAAGAAAAAGTTCCACAAATCATCAACTCCATGCCTAGTTGTAGTAAAAAAAAAAAAAAAAGGCAACCCAAAACCCAACAACTATTAAGAAGTATTAAGCGTTATCCCCTATATAAATTCACTGTGTGACTAACTCCATTTGTGGAGATATTCAAAACTCCACTGGACACAGTCCTGGAAAACCTTCTCTAGCTGACTCTGCTTAAGCATGGAGGTTGGACTAGATGATCTTAAGATGTCCCTGCCAAATTCATCCATTCTGTGATTCTGTGTTACATCTTGAGCACTGCATGCAAATCTGCATTACCATTCTGATAGGAGGAACAGAGCTGAAGCTTCAGATTCCTGAAGGTTGAGGGACTGCTCTGGGCAAGTATCCTTAGATGGTTCCCCTGTTTTTACACTGCTTTCTAGGTATGTGCTTATCACTACAGATGGAGATGGGGTATTGGCCTAAACAGACCTTTGCTCTGACCCAGCACAGCCATTCTTTCACTATAAAGACTCAAATAATTTAGGATGACCAGTTCATTTTAAGCTTATATTGCAAACATATATGCATACATTACTCAGCATAGAGAAAACAGGATTTTCAGATGTGATTTTTCTTCCCAGATTTTGAAATAGCTGAAAGTTCTGAAAACAAATACTGAGTGTTTCCAAACAGGATGTCTCCACAGGTGGAATGGAAAACATATCCACACTATCATTAGAGTTGACTCTTACAGAAAGGCAAGTTAAAGTTTCCTTTAAACACAATAACACACATATCCAGTGCACTACATGCTCATTCTGAGAGCAACACCTCCAGTTTAGATAAATTTTCCACTAGCTAGGCATTAAGGATATAGAAGACCACAACATCAGCCCCCGAAGAGATTTTGATTTCAATTTCAGATAAGAATGTGACTCGGAGAATTTGGCTGATCCCTTGGTGATGTCAACAGATCAATATTGAACTTACTGCTATCAACAAGTCAACAATGAAAATCAATGCAGTTATTCTGAAGATAAGCAGAAAGAACTCTCGTAAGTCACTAAGACAGCTTCTGCTAATATGGGCAACCATGTCATACAGGCTCTTTCACAAAATGACCACATACAATTTTAGGCACATTTCTTGACCCTCATGCTCATATTGAAAAGGCTGTTACAGAACCAGAGATGGTTAGATACTTTCTTCTAAGTTTCAATTTTTATTGTAATCTTAGTCAATTTACTTCTCTCCTCCTTTGCATGCAGGAGTCATCGTTAAATTTAAGTGAATTATTCTACCTCACAGGTGTGGTTCTCTATTGGAGAACTATCACCACCTTTCTCCAGAATCCTGTTGGACTAAAGAAACCCAATTCTTCCACAGCGTATTTTCAGATGAAAAATTCACAAATAAGTTTAAATGGGATTTTTCATAATACACATGCAGGCATTTTATGCCACTGTTGCAGTCACTTTTCACAACTGCAGTTACTACGTCAGGTAAAAACCAAGGGCAAATTAGGTCCTATTAGCTCACAGACCCACATAATTTTCAAATACCATTTAAAAACATGATATTTTTCATTTTTGTTTGAGAGTTACTGGAGCTGAGTCCTTCTACATTCAGGAATTATTAAATTTATTCACACTTAATCCATGTTCCAAAAATGGGAGGAGAGTGGGATGGTGGTAGAAACCTACCTGCATAATGAAATCTAATCCCTCACTTCCCCTAAAACACCAAGATTTCTGTCAGCTTTCTGACTAGCGTACCAACTATACCCTCTTTGGCACTCATCTCAAGAAGATAGGTGTAGAATGCCAACTTTTACAGCTTCTGCAGTTGCACCCATCAAAAACAGTAGAGAATATTTCTTCCTCTTTGCATAAAGACAATTGAAAGTGCATTCTAAAAAAAGGACTAGGAGCTGGGGGGAAGGAGGGTGAGAATAGCCATAGACGTCCTTAGCTAAAGGAGCAAGGAGTCACCACAAGAACATAAAGGAACAGATTCATCCTTGGTATGGGCAATGCTGCAAGAATTCTGATTTTTTTCAGTTTCAGTTGGAGTGGGATAATGGTATAGAGGGGAATAGTTTCATAAACCATTTTCTTTTAGGATTTTTTTTTCTCCCTTTTAAGAAAATTTGCCTATGGCATCTAACCTTCATCAAAAGCTTGCCAGAAAAAAAATGCTCCTTCCTTCAGCGTTTCTGTTTTTTTCCAATGTGCATGTTTTAGCAATATTCCTTTGGTTTGTTATACATTTTATTTAATATTTTAAGAATTGATTTTGGCATAAACTTAGGAGTATGCTGATGATAAAGGTGGGGAGGCATTGGCAATACAGGACAGGGATGTAATATCAGAAAGGAAAAACTGTGCTTACTACCTGGGGAGCCGGAACAAGAGAAAAGGGATAAAATTTAGCTGTATTAACTGCAAGGTCATGCACTACAGACAAATAACCAGAACTTTGCTATAAAATATGTCTCATCAATTTGAAAAAGAGAAACAAAACAGAAGACACACGGTTTGAGCAACAAACAACTGGACATCTATAAGCTGCCAAGATAGCAGCTGTGAGAAAGGCAAATGTGATACCATCCCATTCAATAATGTTTATTGTTCTAACTAGAAAAGTCTGAGGATTTTATAACTGGAGTCAGCTCATAAACACAGCTTCTGCAACCTCCCTATGTTCCAGTGGCGAAATATATCATATGAAAGCTGCACCACTTGTGGTGTAACATGCAAAACACAGTCCACGCAGGAACCAAAGACAGAAGGTGAAAACAGTCAGTAGAGGGACCTGCATCAAAATTTTCATAAGGCACCACGGTACAAGAGATAAACATAGTTTGTTCTTGCAGTCTGGTTACTTTACGAGTCAAGAATGTCTTTAATTAACACAAAATGTAAAATGTGAAAGTGTTTGTAAATTTTAATTCAAAATTGTTGAAAAAATCCATGCTGTGAAACTCTCCCTTACCCACATCGTGCCAATACTTCAATTACTCATCCTAACTCAAAATAAAAACAAATGCCAAAATACTGAAATTTAGCATGGGATGGAAACTCTGAAGTTTCTCAAATCCGCCAATTCACTACTGCAAAGATACGAACGTGTGGATAAAACAAACTTAAAGAGGCAAGACTCTCAAGCATTAAATATGATCTTCCAATGGCCATATGCCATTGTGGATGATTAACACATCATGCTAATAATTATTATTCTGTTTTGGCTGTGACTAGGGAAAAACACAATAAAATGGTCTTACTAAGTATTCAATACAGTTAAAACACATGGTTCATAAGAAAGACCATAGCAAACTATTTAAATGAGCTATCTGGTAAATATTTATTGTATTCATTCACAAAAACCAAACATAACCAGTTCACAAAATAGGGACTGACAGGGACTGACAGGAGAAAGAAAGCAAGATTCGTTGGGCTACTTATTTAAAGAATAAATTTCACCAGTTCTAATTTACATGGTCATCTGCAAGGGAAATACATCTACCATGATTGTTTTCGTAACAAATGATGCTTCATCCTTTCTGAAGTCATGCAGAAAAAGAATGTGAAGAGGTTAAAATATTTTGGTCTCTATTTTTTAATACATAAATGTTGCAAGAACAATAAAAATAGACTAGGATAGATCAAACCAGCTGAAATCACTTCACAGAAACATGAGTTGCTGTCTTTTAATTAGACAAATTGAATATTCCTATGGTCAAAAAGATACTGTTGTGCTGAAGAGGAGGAGAAGGTGGAGGAGGAAATGACCAAGGCTGTTTTGTCATTTGAAATGAATGATTCTCTGGAAACAGAGTAATATTCTGTTTATGCTACTGCCAGTCAAATCAACTCTGTGAGCAAGTTTTTATAGTAATAAATAAAACTGCCATTCTCACTCAGTCTTAGTACTGTTCCACCTACTTTTGAACACCTATGATATGAATTATGCACAGAGATGAGATTTGAATTTAAATTAAAAAAATAATTTATCTGCATATTTATTATGGAGGTGGAGATGGATTTCATCTCTATGGTAGCCAGAGCAGGAAACATGCCAGTGAATTTTAGGGTATATCTTTCATTGCAGATTTTTCATTACATGTTGACCCTATCTGGCAACGGATTACCAATCTTACTTAGTATTCATTGATTATTAATTTTAACTACCAATCCAAATTCTGTTCTTGTTTGCAGTTAATTGGTGTGAACGGAGAATCAGATGTAATAAATTTACCGGCCTTCCTCTCCCCTGCAGCTAACAAAATGAATTTATTTTTGCCTTTTTAGTGTCAGAAGTGTTGCTCCAATATTACCAGTTACTTGCTGTTCTAACAGTATTTTGTTAAGACTAGACCTGGCTTCCTCTTTCAACTCAAGTTAATGCCCTGTGAGTTAGCTAACAGACCGGTGTATAGTGAACAGTGCACTCCATAGCATTTGCAGCTTCCATCAGGCTGCAAAGAATCCCGGGAAAAATAACAGGTGGAGTGGGGAGAAAAAAACACTCACCTTTATTGTGGTTCTTCATCTGATTACCTGAAACCTAAAGTCACTAAATAAAATTATTAGTCATTTCCTACATGACCATCAGTATCTGTATCTACACCACAAAGTGTTGCTTCGACGACAAACTCAATTTTTTAATTTTAGTTAGCTAATCAGCCAGCAAATGATGAGGGTTTGAAAAGAATGTAGAGGGATGGATCATTCGCTGCCCCTACAGCACAAGGCGGGGTCGCATCCAGTGAAGCTAGAAGGTAAAAACATTCATGCACACGCGTCTTACAGGTCTCTGAACTTAGGTTATGATAATGATGTCAGAGTTCTCAGTGTGTTTTGTGTTCAGTTTTAGCAAATCATTATCGCACAATACGGAAAGCTGACAAGCAAATGTTCTCCACAAGGAAAACATAGATCTATAAAGCACTGTATACCAGATCAGAACTGCGGTTCGTTAATCTAGAAAACATGTCAATAGGCTAAAATAAAATAAAGGAAAAATCAGTACTCATCCATGGCAGACTTTATCTTGAGGCCTTACAAGCCGTACCAAAAAATCCATTTTCTCTGCAAAAGTATAAAGCTATGTAATACCACCACACTAAAAAAAAACCAAACAAACAAAAAAAAAAAACCAATGTGTGCCAAAAGAATTTAAATAATTTCTGGCCCAAAGCATGTTCTTAAAACTCTCACTGGTCCTCAGTGTTAGACCAGTGCAGGACACCTAATACAGCAGAAACAGCAAACACCATCTTGCATATAGAATCAGAAAGAGATACTTTCTCAAGTTTGAATAAAATTCAGACAACTAACCTCCAAAGAATATAAGCAGCTAGAAGGTCTCATTATTAACTGAAAGTTGCATAATTTATGGTCAGCCTTCCACAGAAGGGGTATGGAAGTCCACTCCTTTCAACACAGTATTAAGATTTTTTCTACAGCTAAACACGAAACCACATAGCACCTTCTTTGGTACTGGCAGTGTGCCTCCATTAACAAGTATTATTTAAAGAAAAAGTCAATATGAATATTATTTCAGAAGTACTTTAAGATAATACAAGACTTCTTATTCCATGGATATTCATTAAGATCTCACACACTTTTTTGTTTCCATTCATTCATGAGTGCAAAATTGTTCATTGAGAGTAATTTATTTAGATTAAATTGGAATTCCTGCATTTCGTTTCTGAGCTAATCCCAACTTCTTTACATGAATTTGTTATCTACTAATGTCAGCATTTGAGCTTTTTATTAAATGAAAAAATGTCAACAAGCAATTCACAATTTGTGGCAACTGATCTGATTGACTGACACCCCTCAGTCACAGGATGCTATATTGCTTCATTAGAAAACATAAAATCAAGTTATTTGTAGAACATTTCTGTTTATGCAGTATTCAGTTCTGCTAAAGTCTGTGGAGAAATCAGGGTCATCTTCATGAATAAAACGACAATCGACTGAGTATTTTAAGATGCTGTATCAGTTCCCAAAGGCAGTGAACCTGGCAGACATGGATATGCTTTAAAGATCAAAAGACTGAAAATAAGTGTCAATATTGTTGTGTTTATGGTAATCTGAATTAAGAAGAAACTATGAATACTTGCAAGGAGGAAAAATTATTGCAGGGGGTGGGGGGCGTATCTGGTCTAGAATGATGCCTCTTCCTTAAACCCAAGCAACTGTTTTCTTTGATGGTGCTGGATAGATGCATCACATGTTTTCAGTGAGTAGAGTTTGGGGAAAAGGACTGTGGACATGACATCAGTTCTGAGGTAAAGTTGCAGTTCTGGCATCTTATCTGTGCCATATGGATGCTCACAGCGAGGTACGCATCGGTGCACAGGCTATACATTTGTTGAAGGGCTTAAATTTTAATGTTGTTGGTTTCGAGGCTGTGCATTATAAATCTTGGACTTGCTTTTACCATTGCTTTATCCCCCCACAAAAAAAAGCCATGATAAATAGATAGGAAACTGTCAAAGGGCTGCCCGGTTTATACATCTTTTTTCTTATCTTTTATTTCACATTTTATGGTTCTTGAGTTCTAGCACGGATAACTGCATATGGATGCAAAGGATGCGAAAGGATGACAATTTATAAGCTACAGCATTATGTTGTTGAGGTGACTACTCCCCTTGTATCAGAATTAGCATGCAGGTCTGACCATGTATTTTAGTGGTTCATGACAAACAATTTCTCTCCTGTTAGCCCCTGAAGATGAAATTCAAGGAGACAAAAGCTTTGGTTGCTACAGATTGAACGGTCCCTTTCAAAGTCATGTTATTGTAGGGTCTCCTAGCTTAGAATTACTTCACAAGGAAAGCAACAACACCTCAGCAATCTATTTTCAGGACAACAGATGCAAATATGGATGGTCCCCCATAGTTCATGTGTTTTAACTGATAGTAACTAACCTGTGTCAGTAACACCATCATTTTTGCATTAATTCCATAATGAAAAGATACATTTGCAGTGTGTATTGGGACAGTATTGTATCACCAGGACTCGACTATTTCTGTTTTAAACATTATACAGTCTAAGAAATTGAGCATACATAACGTACATGTTCATCAAAAACACCACACTTGGAAACGGTCTCGGATAGCTCATTTTCAATGATCTTTCCCATTGCATCATGCCAACAGGTCTTAGAAAAAACTACATCTAACCAGGAAAAAAGAAGGAGGCTTCCACCTGCATGTCCAGAACCTTCCTATACACTCCAGTAAAACTCAAGAGAAATGTCAATCTGTCCTTAAGACATATAATCCTCAGCAGTTACAGTACGTTTGGGCTGCTCCGAAGCACGCTGCTAGCTGAGGTATCATTCTGAGCAGAACCTTCCCTACTAACCCCATCACAACAAAATACGCATTTACTTTCTGAAACAGATCTTATTTCCTAGGTCAGAAAGAGCTGGGAAAGAGTCATAGGCAACAAACTGCAGTGTTTGAACAGAGCAAGGAAGAAGTATGCTTTTCTTGCCTTGTTCAGATAAGTTTCTAGAGGTTTAAAAGCTAACACAGATAGATTCTGTGAAAACACATCCTGTGCAGTTTTGCCAAAAGAGGAGTCACTCTGAAAGACCTTTCACAACACTGAGATACAAATTAAGGCAAAGGTCACAACAAGAAAACAGCACGCTTCCACAACACAAAAATTCCTAAATTAAATTCTTAATGATTCGTCAGCTCGGATTTCACAGAGCTGCTAGCTCAGACTCCAAAGAACAAGGGGAAAAAAAAATAACCCTCATAAAGTAGAGATGAGTTTAGTTTTTAAGAGCAGTAACCAGTAAATTAAAATGCATTTTCCAGTGATTACTGCCTGGCTGAGGACACCGACAATGCAAGGCCAAATTAAGGATCACTAACAACAAAGGTAAGATTATTTCTAAGGTATCAATGACTGGTTGTAAAAGCTGTCATTCTTACCCATTTTCTCAAAATGGAGGAGATGAGGAAACCATAAATATTGAAAAAGATATTAGACAAACCAAGAACCAAAAGCAGCATCACTATTTGGAAATATCCAGAACATCTGGTTACCCTTTGTCAGAATGAGCATCACTGTGCTGTAAAAAGAACATCCCTTGTGAAATTAGTGATTGTTCAGATAACAAAGGTCTGCTTATTGTGAAGAGAGAAAGCATGGTAAAAATGCCTAAATGAGGAAGTCAGCAGCAAATACGCAAGTTTATATGTTTAAATTTTGCTTCATGGTGAATGCACAAGGGAGTACATGTTCTCCCTTTTTCATGCAATCTAAACTCCTACTAATGGTTCAGACATATTGTACATACACAGATTAAAATAATGTTCAAGTCTTTGCACTTTTTTCCACACAACATGCAACATCTGAAGATCACTTTCCCAAAGCCTAGCCAGCCTTCTGGCTAGCAGAAGACCACAAAAGAATGATTTGGGCTTACTGCGATAAAGCCAGCTCAATTTGTTGGACTATAAACAAAACTAGGGCTGGGGATGACTATTTTTTTTTATTTCCTGATTGACCTTTTCAGACGATGTTTGGGAAGATAAAACTTCTGTGATCTGAGTGACTGAAGAGGATAGGTAGTCCTTCCTAGCACATACTTGGACTTCCACAGATGGGGTACATGCTACAGCGAAGAGTAAGTATTTTTTCACTGACCACCATTCATAACTGGTGGTCTTTTCAAATGCGGCTGTTTACTATGTGAGCAAGCATTTAAACATCTGTTATTGGCACAATTTTGCCTATGAAACTGCATCCATTACAGTCACTTACACAATACTATGCACACTTGCACGCACACCTAAAGACACAGTGGAATGAACGCATACTTGCTTCTCATACCACAGGGCTTCGGTAAATTTACTTGCCCTCCATCCAGAATTATTAAGTTTATTGCACAATCACACTTAGGGAAATGCTTTCAACTGAACTTGAAAATAGTTACCCAATTTCAGATGTATTGTCTCTAGATAGCAAAAGAATTACTTTGTTATATCTGACCCCTTGCAGATTACTGCAATGTTTCTCAAGTATGTCAATTCTCACATTAACACAAATGATACCATTACTTTCAACTTCTAAAAGGTGTATGGGCAAAGAACTTTTTCAGTATTCTTAAGAGTACTTACTTCAAGAGCTATTCGTTTTCTCTACTAGAAATATATTTTTTAATTAAAAAAGATAACTAAAACCAATGACAAAAATGCATAATAGCTGACAGAAGAAATAACAATTCTCTAATATAATTTTTCATTATTAATAGCTCTTTTTTAAGTACAAGAAACCTGTGAAAATTACACAGAATGATCATCTATTCACTTCAGCTATTCAAAACTGCTCCAGCACTCCTTTTATAGAAAAAAAGGTAACAGCTCAATTTATTGACAGAACAATGCACTGAGTACACAGCCTAATATGAGTACAGAGGTAATGCAATACTCTGCAACAACTACTCTTTGACTGCCCGCTCTAAGTACTGAATTTTGATTTATATAATATATATTCTCTTTAGCTTCCAAGTTAACTAAAACTTGAGCAGACATTGACCTGTGCATTATGTTGAATGCATGATACCACAAGCATCCTATTAATGAACTTGTGGATTAACTACAGTTAGATTCAAATACAGTATCACTAGGACATAGAATTTAGGTATGCACTAGGACGTAGTGCAGTGCAGTAGGAGCACACCAGTGTCACAGATGGTGGCAATGTGCTAATATCCACACATAAACTTTTTGCAGGTTTTATGTCAGATGAGCCCTGATCTGGTCCTGGTAACTGAATGTTCACAAAAGGTTTAGAGTGGATTAAGTGCTCCTGAACGGCATCTTCTGGTTCAGCTATGCTCAAGTCTGCTCTGTGCACTCCAAGAACACCCCTTGATGCAAAGCAAAGCACAGTGAGAGGGGATAACGGAGACACTTGTTTCACAAAAGTCACTCCCAAGCCAAATTAAAACTTCAGTGTAGACTCACCTACGAATCGCCTTTTAAAAATAGGAATGGTGCAGTACAACATTACAAATAAAATCACGGTGCTTCTGTAATTGGAAACATGTAAATACATGCCATTTACTCTATTTAAGTTCATATTTAGAAGAAGAAAAGCTTATTTCAAACTATTTTTTATGTAATATAGTTATGACATAGATATTAGTGATTGGACTAAAAACCAAGTAACCTGTTTATTTACAGACGTAGTACGGCAGTTTCTTCCACGGAAACAAGCATTAACGTATTCCTGAAAGAAGGTGGCTACAACAGCGTTAGTTTCTCTGACGTGACTGTCCACAAGTGTTGACAGCTAAACACTTTGTCCATAGCCGATTGAATTAGCAAACCTATTTTCTACCTTGGCATGACGGAAACAGTGCTTCAGTCACAGTGTTAACAGGAACCAGATATACACATAAGCCATTTTGAAAAACACGTATTTTATCACCCATTTTCTGAGACCTAATGAAGCAGGCATTGAGTTTGCGGTTCAATGCAAAACCCTTGGCTGCAGCAGAACAATGGTTTTGCCACAAATCCCAACTGTAAACAGATCTGAACAACTGTCTGTAAAACTTAAAAGTCATTTTCTAACAAGAACGGAATGTCAACTGTGCCAACAAATACTCAAAAAAACCTTTCTTCTTTTCTAACTGAGAAACGTGCAGGGAGAGATAACTTGCTGCCTAAGATAGTTATTTGGACAACAGAGTCAACAACAATCTCCCTGTTATTAACTGTAAGGAGTCATTAACAATCTCCTTTGAACAAGGTTCAAAATATCTGCCCTAAGAACTCATTTCTCTCCATGATTAAGAGAGCCTCAAGTGAAATGGTATGTCTACTCTCAATTGTTTTTTATTTACAGAATGGTAGAGGAAATTTTCTTTTCTTGCCTTTTCAACACCCAGTTTTTTAATTCAGAATGAACTAGTTGTTGAACTGAACCATACAAAACCAAAGGGAATACTCTCCCTGCACTGAATAAAGAATTTTAGTTGTCAAAACCCGGGCTATACATCGCAAGTTCTGGTTCCTGGTACCCAAGTGAGGAATTTCATCCGGAACACCGGGTCAAGAAGCTATAGAGCCTCCACAGAAAACATTCGCTGCTTGGTATTCAGTTTTATTTATGACTCTCTGTAGATCAACATGCACTTTGATAGGGACTGACTTCCCCCCTCGGAGACCAGTGTCTTGCTTAACAAAATCTGACATCCTCTTTCTGGCCAATTTAGTATTGGATTGTCTTCTCTACAACAGCACTGCTTCAGTAGAAGGAGCAAAGCTTGTGTTTACATTCATGGTCTAACAAATGCTTAGGACATTTTTCAAGGGGAAAGATGAGGTGGACAGAATCTCTTGAAGAGGAAACAGAAGTAAAAATCTTTAACTAGGGCTATGTCGGCTGGTGCAACGGATGAAGAAGACCATTCTTCACATCCACCTGACACCTTGGCCAGCACCAAAAGGACACCATGCCCTCTGTATCTCCTATCTTCCTACCTCAAAGCAACGCCTAACGTACCTACCACAGCAGTCCCAAATGAGGCCTCAGACCCACCTCTTCAACAACCTTCCCTATCAGCAGGAACTGCCTGTATGAAAATGCTTGCCGCTTGCCTGAAGGTGTGAGGGTAACAAGCAAGCTGCAGTTCGTGGCACGATGTGACCGGGAGGACAGGCAAATCGACACAGGCAGTTTCTGCTCAAAGATAATTCTCATCCTGGTTCACCTAAGCACTCCACACTCAGGTTCAGACAGTTGGCACCATGTGCCATCAGCAGCATGCCTGCACCTCTTTGGAAAATCCTCAGGTCCAATACTAAAAGTCACAAGCAAGTAAGCAAAAGTGCTACTGAAAGAGGGACTGACCTACTTTAAATGCACCCCAAAGCAAATTGAGCAAGTAATTTTCAAAACAAACATGGCAAACAGTCTGTATAACACATGACACTTAAGATGAAGAGAAAAAAGGTCCCCCTTTTTTTTCTAATGAAGGAATGGAAGGGAAAACAATTGGCATACTTTCAAAGCAAAAACTGAACTTCAAAGCATCATGTGCAAAACCAGTCCGTTTCTATAAAATGCTTATACAAAGGAGTTACCTGATTTCACGTACTACTGCCATTACAAAAGCAGATGCTACTATGACAGCACTCACAAATAGGATTGACAAAGATGCCATTCTGCACACTGGAATTTTGAGTTCAAAATTTTTGAGTTTGGATTTAAACTCACTCTGTGCTAAGAACTCAAGGACAGAAACCACCTATGATTCAGCTCATGCTGTCAATTCAAGGTAAGTTGCCAGTACCGAGTGCCTTTTAATTTCAGGTCCTCAGCAAGGATCACACAATTGAAAGACTACCCATGAAGGAAAAGGTAACCTTGCAAGATCCTAATTTATCATTCTTACACAAAGAAAAATGCCTGCAAGTTTTCTGGGTTTTGTTAAAATTATTATTATGTTGTTTAACCTTTGAAACTGGAAGAAAGCCCTAGGGATTTGGTTGGAAATACTTCCAGCTGCTCTTGACCATTTAATAGATCTGCAGTATGCCTAAAATAATAACATTAGACAGTTTCAACTCAAATAGTTACGTAGTTTGGTGCAGCTAGGCAAGAGAGTGCATGCTAAGCAAAATTCCATAACTAAAATCCCAACAAAGATAAACTCCTTTTTTGTAATATTGCTGAGTATCAAAAAAAAAATTGTTACTGAATTTCATCTTCACTCAAATACCATTTTTGGACTAATCCTGAATTCAGAAACTCTGTACCAAAAGACACAGCATGGGTTATATAGGGCTAACAAAAGGGTTTAGTCTTTAAGGAACGTACGAGTTTAGAACTTAAAATTATTAAAATCTTTTTCCAAAGGAGTGTGGAAAATAAGCTTTTAGATGAAATATACTCAGAACAAAATTCCAATGCCTACAACTGACCAATGTTGAAACCTTCAGAAAAGGAACAGATACTTCTTGTAAAACAAAGACAAAAAATTCATCTTTACAGCGTTGTGAACTCCAGTGATGTGGTACACGCAAAATCCCCTTGTCAGAAATGAACTAAAAGGACGGTAAACTAGCCAAGCATTCAGTAGAACACAAGAATAGCTGTCCCGGGTGAAAATAAAAGCCTGTCTAGCCCAGAATGCTGTCTCTAACAGTGGCCAGACACAGATGCTCAAGAAGAATGGAACAAACCTGTACCAACACCTTCAAAGAATATTCTCATAAAATTCAACAGCTTACAGTCCAATAGTTAATATCTTCATGTTTAATCAGTCTTACTGAATTCCCTGAACATAAACTTGCCCAGTTGCCCATTTAACCCACGTCAGCTTTTAGCGTCCATAGTATCCAGTGGCCAGAAGTTCCACCGCTTAACTACACGCTGTGCTGAAATGGCCTTACCTCTTGTGGTTCATTTTTGATTTGCTGGCTTTGTCAGATGGCCTGCAGAGCTTGCATCAAAGAAAAGAGCAAACAGGCACCTCTAACCAGGTGTTCCATTCATACCACACGTGCCTCCAGAGATCTGTCTTAACCTCACTACAGGATTTACTAGGGAAAGAAAACAACCAAGTGGTTTCTCCGACACCCCCACTTTATTTATCTAAACTGAATTTCATCCACCATTCAAAGGCCCTATCAGTCCAATAAGGTCTTTCTGCAATTCTTCACAGGCAACACTTTCTTTAAAATCCTCAATAATTTAGTGAGAACAGCAAGTATCACTGTTCAGCCCCTTTATTTATGAGCACGTTGGGCAGCACAGACACCTCAACTGATGCCTGGTGGAACTCAACTGTTCAAAGACAACTCTTTACTCCTACCCAAGCTTTTAGGCGCTTATTATTTTTTTTGCTAGCAGGACCTTCCCCCCCTCTTCTCCCATGACTCCTTAGTTGGTCATACAAGCAAGAATTACTGACTGTGACGGCTTAGGGATTTGCCAGACATGCTTTGCAGAAAGGGCACTTCTTCCAAAGGGGAACTCCCATACTTGGCAACAACTGTCCAAATGCAGGTCTTTGCAGTCTGAAGAAAGACATCTTCCAATCCCTGTATTTGTTAAAAATAGTTTAGGATAGTGTCTCCTGTGGGTTATTTGAGTATATTGTTTTGATTTACTGCATCTAAAGGGATCACATACCCACATTTTTCAGCCTCATCTGATATACTTTCACCACCACTAACCTAAGCAATGAATATTTTTTTGTAGATGTACTCAAAATCACCTCCAAAATTAAAAGGCTGGAGACAAGGTTACCAAGATAATAGAGTTTTCATATTACACTTAGGAACCAAGAGGGATTGTTGGATCTCCCTTATAGATTTGCTAAGATAGAAGTGGGCTGTCAGAGGGGGGTCTGAGATAAGCATTAGCACTCTGGATTCTGGCAAGGAATGGATCTCCAAGCTAGCCTTGGGACCTCAGGACCGAGATCTCGCTGCCGTACCCATTAGTGCAATTTTCCCTCAGAGCATGTACCGCTCCGAGTTCTTCTCTCTCCCTTCCCTACCTCATAGTCTTCCATTAAGATGGTTCTTATCTCCTGTATTGTTTCTGCTTTTGTTTTAAATCTTGTTTTCTAGTTCTATCCAACAGCAGAGCAGACCTAGTGGCGTGCATCTCTACACTAGTTGGGTGTGGTTATCTTCCTTATTAAAACCTTTTGTCAGGGTTTCAGCACCTACTGTCTCACCTTGGAAGGCAGAAAAACCCACTGCACCTCAGCTTTCATCAACTCTTCCTTCCTCAGACAGGAGAGTTCACATTTTAGAACCCTCTCCCAAGCTACACAACAAACCCATGATGTATCACCAATACAGACTATTCTTAAACGAAGCCCAGGGTCACTAGCACCACATGCTGAAATGATTCTAGACAGACCACACATAACAGTATTAATCCAGGTGACAGAGCTGGCATCAACTGCTGTTATTCGGCAGTACGCACTTTTTTGTCAATTCCAGAGACAAAACTGACACAACGATATTTCCTGCTTTACATTTTTATGCATTTTTATGCATAGGTGTACAGTGAAGTCAAGTACAAATGTGGTAAGTGTACAAAACCCTATGCTTATTTAAATCTGGTTAGCATGAGGACCAATAGTTGCAAAAAGGTAGCAGCAGATGCTTAAGACGTAGCCAGCAAGCCAAGAATCGTACTATATTGTATTTCTACAGCCTTTCCTGTCCCTGTCAGTTACAGTATAGGTGTGCTTTGTAGCAGTAACTTTCATTGCATGCCTTTTCTGCAAAAATACTGTACATGAAATCATGTTATTACCTGCAAATTTCCCACAGTCATTCAGGATTTTAGTACTCAGCATTGGCAAAATTGACAATTGCTATTTGTTACCTACTGACTTAGAGATTTAAGTCATCTACTGTAAACACTTAAAAAAGCTGTCATTTTCCTTTTTTTTTTTTAATGTTATTTTCTACCCACAAGTTCAACGTGAACCAACAACTGTATTTAGAGTAAAAATCGCACATTAGGTAACAGGCAATAGCATTTTGCACTGGACTTCGGTTTTAAAAAAACTAAACACTTGGGACCTTTAAGTTGCCAAACAGAAGCATCAGAGCAGTAGTGCAGAATTCATGAATGAACACGTACCAGCTCACTCGTCTGCACTGCACTCCGAAGGGAAGACTCTGCTGCCAGAGGCCTATTCACGGACCCCCGTCTCGGGTGGGAGTTTTGTCAGGGCAAGGTCTAAAGGTGCCGATAATGGCGATAACGATAAACGGTCTCGTATGAAGCGAGGCTGCCAATAAGCTGGAATTTTAGTGCTCTCCAAGTGATGCCTACCATTCAGCTGACACAGCATTAAGTCTAGAGTCTGCAGATACACAGGTAACCTGACTAACGTAAAGATGCTCATGTGGACCAGCGTTCACCGAGACAGACTGATGCCCTCTCCCGAAAATCACTCGTTTCTTCTGGGGATTTGCACCGCTTGGCTACCGGGGAGGTGCAATTTTCCTTCGAAAGCCCACATGCCGGGAAAGCCAGCACGCCGTTCACACAAAACCAAAGTTTTGCCGCTCCCGGCACAGCGACGCAGCGCCGGCGG
>VZSZ01008419.1:31898-60599 GCA_013398815.1 Ibidorhyncha struthersii | reverse complement strand
AGTGTCTGTTGGTGTAGTGGCGAAATAAAACAGCAGCAGTTGCGTGTGCCTCGCATGCATAGTATGCCAGATCAATCCCACTCACATCCTCTCCATGCTATTACACCCACTCATACTGTCAGGCAAGCACAGGCAGGAGGTAAATGGACCATGTGCAAGCCCGTACAGCAGAAGTGACAGAAGTATTGTCCTCTAATTTTCAACCACAATCCACTAGCCTGTTTTTAAACATATCCTCGCTCAGATAAAGCACAGTATCCTGTTCGGTGTTGTGTTAATTCAGCCGTACTAATGTTTTCCAAGATCTTTTGTTTCTGCCCATGAACAAGTCTATCTCTTAATATTCCCTAGCTTCCTTGCAGGACCCGGAGGGGGCAAGTAGTCTTAACTACGAATCTCTTAATTTCTCAAAGACTTTAAAAAAGAAATGCTCCTCTCTGCTTAACCAGATAATAGAATAAATATCTGCTAATCTGCTCTTTGTTAATGGCAGGAAAGGATAAAAGAGATAAATGAGAGAGATAAAAGAGAGAGAATGCCATTTCCTCTCGTTTACTTTTTGCCATTATAAAATTAAAATGTAGATCCCCGTCAAGATTTGAGATCTTATCATTTTCAAATCCATATTTGAAAGTCAGGAAAAAGTAACCCAAGGTCCTATTTTGCAAATCAAGTTCTATGCAAGCCAGTTCGACAGAAACTCCAGACTTCCTTTGAGACGAACTTTGTGCCTAGAGCACCCACCCTAACAGGGCTGAGATCAGCGCCACAGCAGCAGACAAGCAGCCTTTTCACTGCTGCTTATGCCTCCTCCCAACTACCCAGATCGCTCTGTCCCTGCTGGTCAGTGTGGAACTTTTCTTCATAAAGCTTTGGTTGCTAGGTGACATTTTTTCTTTTCTTATGACATTTTCTGACAGCATCTGCTGGGAGAAGAAATGGTCACTGATGATGGAAAGCACACACACACACACACAAAATGGCCAGTCAGCACACTTAGAAGACAGTGATATTCCTCACCATATTTTTGTTTAGTCATAATAAATACCTAACATACACTGTAACCCGAAGGGCACATACATTTCTGTTGTGTTGGGGGTTTTGTAACAATTATTTTGGAAAGATTATGTTTATCCAGGTACCTGCAATTGGATTCATATCTTGGATGATCTAGATATGTGATAGGGCATGATAATGTATGATATAAGCCTTTGTACGCTCCTTGCTAAATGACATAGCACCAGGGATATTTATCTTTTTTTTTTTTGTACTGGGCTACATATGTGAAAGGCTTTTGACTTTCCTTAAAGCTCTGTGTCAAAGTGAGCTGGATCGCACCATGCTGACAACCTAGTACTTGAAAACTGACTGGGTCTTGTTCTCCAGGAGTTCCACTTCCTTAAAAAAATTAAAAGAACAATATCCAAATATGTCAATATTGAATTAAAGAAAGTCTTCAGGTTGCACGCTGCATGTAACTGGCACATGAATACCTTTCTCGGTCTCCAGGAAACCAAAGGCGGCATTTCAAATGAGCGGTGCTCCACTCATATCAGATCTATGTTAACAATGGGAAGATTTGCACTGTCATTATTGGACATGAAACTAAACCACTGATAAGACCTCATTTATGCATTTGTGACATACTATGTGTGAAGTTTTGATATGAAGCTACAAATATCATAATTTTCCTGCCAAGAAACCCAGGTTACAAACTCAGAGGAAGAAGGCAGGTCAAGAACACATGCATCTTTTGCAGAGGAAGCAGTTTTTATGAACAAAAAATACATGCAAGAGATGTCCAACCTCCTGCCGCTCTCCTGCCACCCATGAATTTAAACCCAAAGCACAAAGTTAATCTGGTGTCTTGGCGGGGGGGGGATCAGTAATTTTTCTGCCCTCCTAGTTGCTGTAGTTCCGTTCTGTGAATGCTCCTGTCTTTTTGTGTAGACATCACTGCATCAAGTATAAGCGGCCCACAATTTCCAGGGTTAACTTCAAAAATAAGTACAGGACAAGAACCTTTTAATCTTGAGTTCTGAAATTTTCATACAATTCTAGCAGCTAGACCTTGGGTAGAAACTCAAGAACAAGCAAATTCTGTAGAGTTTTGAATAAGTACTTCCCTGGTTTTAGGCATCAGTTTAAATGAGTGGCATATTAGTTCCTTGCCAGCTTAGGCTCATATTTCTTCTTGGACAAACTGCAGCATGTATCTTCAAGGTTCTTGAATAAAAAAAAATTTGTTTGTCCTGTACTGCTATCACAAAAAAAAAAAAAAGGCAGCTTCTTAATGAAGGTACAAGGTGTCATATAGTAGAAAAAGTAGTGTCATCTATAAGAAGCAAACTGTCAGATACTGTCCTCATTAAGGAATATTCCTCTGCAAGTAGTTTGCAGATACTAGAGCTTCCCTCTTTGCGTAGGTGATCCAGTATGGATTCCACATTTGCACCCATTCTACACCTGATGCTTGTGTGCTGTACGTGTAACGTGCATTAGGTCTTCTGAGACAAAAGTTACTCAAACCATGTCAAGTATAAGTCAAAGAAGTTTGGATCAGGCCAAATCCCAAAAGCTTTCTCTTCCCTTTCCTGTCACTGATTTTCCATGCTGAATACAAAGCCTTGCATTACATTTTGTTTTCTGCAACATCTTTCATCTCGCTCAACTCCAGTACCCAACTTCCAGTACCTCTGGATCACTATGCAAGCTTCCATTGAATGCCTGTCAGTTAGGAATGCCAAAACCTTCTGCTAATTTCTTTATTTTTATTTATGTAGAGGAAGCCTTATGATTTGTATCGAACAAGTTCATCACAGCCTCTTAACTTATCATCTTTCATGCTGTTTTATATGTAAATCTAAGCCTACTTAATGATTTATGGAGCTGCTGGATAAAGGCAGACTCTTTCATCAGCTGTGCATGTGAAGAGATTAAATCGGGTAAGAAAAAGCACAGTGCAGGGAGAGACCAGCAGAAGAGTGGTGGCGGTGAGGACATGTGTTTATGCAAGAAAACAAAGATGATGAATAGAGAGATCCTTTGCAGAGTGGCAATAGGGAAGAAGGACAGTAGCAACATGCCCTTTTGCCTCAGCCCCTAATATGTTTTGAAGTCAAGACCATTCTTTTCCCATATCTGTGAAAAGCAAACATGTAAGTGGGGATAAAAAAAAGTGATTGCCTGAAGATGAACTGTTAGAAAAAAAAGTGATTCAGCCATCCCTGAAGGACACTATGTGGGCCCCAGGTATCAATAGGGTCATTTTATAGGCATTGCAGGAGGACACACAGAACAGTTATCTTTGCAACATAGTCACGGCACTTACCTTTCCTGTCCCTCTTTAAGTGATTCAATCAATCCTTTGATTTCTAGAATGTAGAAGGATACTTGAAGCATTCCCTTTCATTTTGCAGGATCAAACAGCATCCTTTGGTTCACTAAAGAAAATAAAGCTGATCCACAAGCCTACATGAGTCATTAAATCCAAATAAACCAACCCCTTGAGGGCAGGCTTCACAAACCAAAAGTTACCTAGTAGGACCCACAGAAGCTACACACAGCCCTTCTTGAGTGAAGCCCACTTAGCTGCTTCTGCCTGTCTAATCCCTGCTCAGACAAAATCCAGCTGGAGGTCCTCTGCCATTATTAGCAGCTCAAGAAATTTCTCTAGCGTAAAATGCTTCCTTGTTTCTAATGCGGAAGTTTTTCTTTTTTTTTTCCTTTATTCTTTTCTCCCCTCCCCTTCCCCCCCGGAATGCTACTGTGCAGTTTAAATTCACTCCATCACAGGGGGGTGGAAAAAGAACCCCCTCCTTGCCCCACCCACAGAAAAAAAACAACCCGTGAAGTGAGCTCTAAAATGTACATGTAAGAATACAAACTTTCTGTCAGGGTTAAGACAATGCCAACCATACAGAAAGTTAAAAAAACAGAAAATATTATGAAAACAGACATGAAGAGTCCTAGTCATGGCCAAGCACTCTTAATATAAAAAAATTAACAATGATTAACAATGTTTAATATTGTTTCTTTCCCTTTCAAGAAGGAAAACACAATTTCATCATTGTTTTGGTATTTGGAAAAAGACATCTACATACATGAAATTATATAAAAACTGTAAGACGAAGGCAAAGTTAGCAGTTTCTGAGAAATAGTCATTTGTATGAAGCAAACTCACTTTCATCAGGTAGGCTGGAGTCCAACGTCAATTCAATAGTAAATCAGTCATTTTGGAGGAAGTTAAGAGGGAGGTTTAGGCATGAGAGCATTAGCGGCTTGGGTGGATATGCTGAATATAGGAACTAGGAAACCATACTGTAAAAAACGTATTTTTTTCTAATTCCTGCAATTTATATGTTGTCGCGTGTCAGAACAAACATTAAGGAATCATATGAAGGGAAACAGCTGCTACTCACCTCATGTTAAAAGTTACTCAGTGGCTATGCAGCTCCTTTTGCTGATTTGTGAACATAAGCCAGCTAAACATTCAGCAGATTCCTCTGTCTTATATTGCCCAGCAGAGAGAAGCAGCCTAAGCTATCTGCTTGATTTTCCTGTATAACTATATCCAGATTCAGCAGTGCAAGATTTCTTACTACGGATGTAAAGAGAACTCTTCATTGCCAGCATCTCAGCGCCTTATCTAGCAGTAAAGTGGGTTCAATAGCTGGTCCATTAACAGACAATTTAATAGCCATGGCGATAGCCATAGAGCTAGGATTCAAGGTCCATCCCTACTGCTATTCCATAAGGTAGCTAGTTTACTAGCTAGGCTAGCTATTAATTCTCGCCTTTCTATTTGTATTATTTTACAACCTCCCCTCATCCCAATCAAAATAAATAAAACACCAGTGTGTTGTGAAAAACAATTACAACCATCAGTTCTCACTGTTACTGTCCAGTATGGAACAGATCTCCATTTCACTCATTTGCCTCTTATTTGAGTGGCTACAACTTGAGAGGCCTCTAGCTGTACTGTAATCATGACTGAGTTTCTTGTGACTTGAGTGCCAGCGAAAACAGTAGGAAACACAAACTGCTTTTACCAGGACATGGTACAGAAGAAGAAAAATAGCTATCATCATTTACTTCGGTGATTTCTGATTGGATTGCTGCCAGTTCTGTAAATTCTGGAAAGCTGCAGCTTTTATGAGCAAGGAAATGGCTGTGGTTTTTTTGATATTGTTTTGTACATCTTTCTGATTAAACATCCAGATATGGCCTTACTCAATTGCAATCTAATCTCTTTGAGTGCCCTGCCAGATATTGATGATAACAGACTTGCTATGTGTTAGCAAAAAGGTTTCTAGAAAAGATCAAACTCCACAGAAAAAATCCCAGATATTACAACATCATCCAATTTAAAAGTAAAGGTTAAATATTTAGCTACATATTTTGATCCAGGACTAGACTGCACCTTTGGTCTTCATGAGGACAATCATTTCAAGTGGCAGACCTTATTCTTCTGTTGATGGATCTCACAAGGAGACAGCAGTCATGGAGAAAGGCTGATGCAAAAAATCCAAAGGAGTCAAAATGCCTGCACTTAAGTATTTTTGAGAACAATTCCTCCACTTACTCCCCTATAGATTGAATGTTTATGTCCTTTTTTTTTTTTTTAAAAGTCCCTTCACTCTTTGCATCCACATAGCCCTAGCCATTGCTACTGATATCTCTTTGACACAGGTTGACCAGAGACAAACAGCAGAGCATCCTTGTCCCAGAAAGTAATGTTTATAAGCTTATCTGCAGACAAATGCAAAGGAAAGGATTTGGGGAACAATCAAATTCATATCGTCTCACCTACATGTGGTGCTGATTTCAAGCCTGCTTGAGGTTGCCTCCACTTTGACTATCAGATGTGTAACTCTTACCTAACTGCTCAGCTCTTCAGCAGTTCTCCTATAAAAGCCCTGGGGGTGCAGGATAAAACTTTCCTTACTGTGGTCATCTTTCTCCATCTCATCCCTGGTTTTCGATTCCTGAAAATTTACTGCAACTAATTTAACTCTCAGGAGCAAGAACAGGTTACTCTTAGGTAAGAGGAGGTCTTACAGCACCTCATCTGCTCTCTGATAAGCATCCACATAAAGACTTTTACTCTGTATTTATTACAATTCAGGAGTAATTACTGTAATTCAAGAGTGTAGACAGAGATACCTTACACTAACCTGCTGATGAACTGCAAGGTTTTAGGACTGTTTAGCAACTGAGTATCATTAAACCCACTGATAGGTGTACAGGGCTATATACATATAGCATAGATAATTTCTGCAGTTTTCATAAAAAACCAATGTTATTGGAAATACCTAACAAATTCAGTCATGACTCAAGATCATATGAGATTATACTTTCATAGAAGATATGCTACATCCTGTAAAACAAAAAAATCTGAATCCCTCCAAGGCAAAACAGAGCTTAGTATTTCCAAGTCACAGCACTGTAATTTCTTTTCTAGATGATATACATTTATATTCAAACAAGTCACACCAATAAAATTGTGCATTTCCAAGCAGAAGAGATTAGTTTTATTTGCACTTTGTGAAATTAGATGCAGTTCGCTTTGTATAAACTCTCATTTAGCTGAATTTTTAAAGTCTGTCCCCCTCATTTAATTACAGTTGTGGGAATTAACAATGATGATCGCATTTGCAGACTGAACAAATGTATTATTCTATTATTATACTTGCCCCTTCAACTACTGTTTTTCTGATAAAATTGAACAAGGATTAAATGAAGAATTATAAAGCAATCTGGTAGAATTTCCAGTAGAGCTAGGTGGATATCATGTATAGAGACTGTATTTCAGAACCTCCACCTTCATGTCCCAGTATGACCTCGATAAGTCAAAAGCAAAGCAAAAATCAGAACAGTTTCATTGCTTACGTAAACAGTTTTCCATGTTTATTTCTCAGTCTGTAGTTTGCTACTATATATACCCTTACCATAGTTTAGACCCTTCATTTATGTAATGTATCTAGAAGCTTTGGTAACATCTGACTTGGACAAATCACTTCGCAAGGACTTATAAATTCCTTTTGTTGCCACTAAAAATTTTAGACACATGATTAAGGGCACTCTGGTTTCCTCAAGTACTATTTCTTCTTTCTTTTTTTTTTTTTTTTTTAATCTGAATTGAAATGCAATCAGTGAAATACTGAATGTTGAATTCAGTGAAGAACTCTTCACTAAATCAAAATGCTACGCTTACAAATTAGTATATTGTTCAAATGAATCTGTCAATTTTTTGCTTAAATATTCACTGATGTTCAAAATAGTAAAAAAAAAATAAAGCTGCATTGGGCCAGTTTTCATGGTAAAGCTGAGTTCTCCCAGAGGATGTAAGTGATCTTTTGGTCTTTACAAGAGTAAATGACAAGATATAAGTATGTAAAAATCACACATAGTTTGAATGCTGATCTGCATGTAACTACTGTAGGTGTACAGAAAGCTTTTATACTTACAAACCAATTCCTCCTGCTTCCATAGAGCTCCTGTGCAGGAAGGCAATATTAAAATTGCTACCCAGTATATGGAAACAAACAAACCAACATATTAAGCACTCCCCAGGCTATTCTTGCTGCATGTTTCTCAGTGCTTCTTGCCTTCTGTCTCCTAGATAGAGGCTTTTGATACTTTTTTTTTTTCATGGTAAGGGTTAGACAATTATTTGTATGATTCAATAATAGATCAAGAACTAATGTTAGTTTTGTTTATACTTATGCAATGCCAATGAACTGTAAGCATATTAGCAGATATAAGTGAAAGCCATCTTTGGCCAGCCACCTTGCAGGAAGTTTAAGACTGACACCAGTTCCCTTCCAGTGGCAGCAGTTGTACAACTGATTTTGAAAAGGATGATACTGCAATATCTATCTACTAAGCAGCTAATCTTGCCTTTTCCTACACAAAGTTTCCAGAAAATGATCACACAGGACTGCTTCCATTTTACTTACCACTTTCACATTTCTGGAGGAGCTGTAGAAGACACTGTTACGAAATGTCAGCAGTTACATAGATAAGCATCTTAACTCATATGGGGAAGGAAATGTGAGCTATCTAAAGTGAGCTGAGGAATAGCAGAGCTCATTATGTTTCACTGCATTTGGAAAGAAGTGCTTTCAATCTGAAATGAGAGAAAACAACAAAGTCTCTTCGCTCTTCAGCAGAGCATGTGTGTGTGTGTTCACTCTTTCTCTTGAGACTCGATCTGCAAGAGACTTCCTGGCTGGCTGGCCAAATCCCACACAAACTTATTCAAGGCAACTTGAAATCAGTATTGTTGGGTCTTGCAGTAAAACGCAGATGACTTATTTAGAATAATCAAAATACTTCATTTGACTCAGTTCTGGTTATCTCTTTTAACAGAACTTTTATAATGATGAAAGTTAGTTTTGAGATAAAATGTTTAACTTCAAAAGTACCTACACAAAACGTTTGATTGTTTCCAGCACTTTTTTTTTTTTTTTTTAATACAAAACTACTTACTGAGTTTAGCTCAAAGAGTACACTGGGTTCCTACCAAGGCTTTTTTTCTGTGGAGAAAGTGTTGCTTAAAAAAGTCCCCGATTCTGTGACAGACAAGCAGCAGCAGCACATACAACTAAAAGAAACTTTGTTCCCAGCAATATAGAGCTTAAAAGACAGGAAAGTGAAGAACCATCTGTTTGGTACATTTATCTTGGCTGTGGCTTTTTACATCTTTCAGAGTCATGCAGCTTAACGTGGCAAAACACAATGTGCTTTTGGGTAGCACTTGCAGCCATTTTCTTGGGTTATTCTTCCCTGTTGGGAAGCCAGTGGGAAAACTGTTTAGCAGGTCCTGAGAAAGAACAAGAAAACCTGCAGCGGCCACCGCAACATTCAAACAAGTGGAAATAATGAAAAGAAACATGAGTGTAAGTGCTGTGAAGGTGTGAAGGTTTTCCAGGAGTGAGGACATTTAGCATTAAAGGGCAACACAGCTAGGTTAGCGACTGGTTATGAGAAAGACTGAGTGAAGTGGATGCTGTAGCATCACCATAAATACTACATCCCCAAATATTATTTTTTCTCAATAGACCTAAAGTTATTAAGAGACTGATTTAATACTTTGGAAACTACACAGGTCATCTGTACCATCTGTTACTTAGCTTTCCTCTGACCCTAAAATTGTACAGTATTTCTGAGCCAAATCTTGACGTTCTTGCAGGTATATCCAAGATCCACCAGTGAAAGTCTTTGCTCTCAGAAGTCAACATTTAAATTATGTGTTTCCCTTTTACCAATTCTTCAATAACCTCACCTGGGATGTGATGCTCCACCAAAGGAAAACAGTTTCCTAGTTAAAAGGGTGCTAATGGAAAATAAAAGCAAGACATAAGTGCAAGATTTGGCCAAGTCATACTTACCATTTCAGGCACAGTAATGAAGAGAGTATAACTATTCCTAATATCTTCTGCCTGTATCCTTTATGTATTTTGTGCAGCTTTTTCATCAAAAATTATTTCATCAGTACCTGGCCGGCATTTTGACTAACTGCATGTAAATTACAGGAATAAGGATTCTAGAAAACTAATAAAATGAAGTTAACTTGGAGGCCACATCAGTCACCCTGTTGTTAGAGGAGAAAGCTAGGCGAATAGAATACTGAAATTCAAGGTATTCTTGGCTTTACAGCAATTCACTCAATTCTCTATGGGATGCTTTTCTCAAACCTCCAAACTTACATCTGGGCTTCTTCTATGTAACCTACCCAAACCAGAATTTTCCTATGAAAGTCACTGTGATATATGTAAGATGTTTAAAATAAAGCAATGAAGCTTGGTCTGAAGGATAACAGATCACTAAGGGAGACGCATAAGATTGTCTTTGTTCTGAGTATAACTGTACCGTGCCAGTAAGCAAGTTTAAGATACAGTTTTAAAAGTGCCTGTTGTGTTTATGAGCAGCTTCTCTTAAAGAATCTAGCCTTCCTGTTGTAATGTTGTCAGATTGGTAAATCGTCAGCCATTTGGTCAAGAAACGTAATAATTTTGTAGAGCAACATGCCAGTTTATACACCTAGAATGACACACTTCTGCAGAACTCTAATATTGTTATTAGATCTTGGCAAAACCCAACAATTTCAACCCAAACTTTGTTCTCAATTAAAAAAAAAGTACCAAGGCCAGCTCTCGATTTAAGACCACTTAAGGAAGTGCGTTTCCTCTAGAATTCCATTCTCCACGACATACGTATTTTCAAGGATGCAGGTAATACCACTGATACTAGATTAGTGATAGACTTTTAGAGCAAAAACCTTCTCTTTTTCCCTAACTGAACCCAAGAATCACTCCCTCAGCAGAAATATAAATTTTCTACTACATTGATGCATCTAGAAAAAGACAGTGCCAAAGGCTGCAAATCAGAAGAGAAAAGCAGAATGAAATTGTGGCATCCAGTCTAGCAAAACAGAACAGAGACAAAAAGCACTTCTTAAACACCCTGTGTTTGACATGTGCCTGTAACAAATTAGAGATGGGCAACTGGGAGGCTCAGTGCCTGGTCCCACTCATGGCAGTGGACTTTGTTGCCACGGTGTAAGACCAAAATGACGGGTGTAGATGGTATCCATACAGACCATGCACAGTTTCATAAATACAGGTGCACATGACCAGCTCTGGTAAACAAGCTAATCTGCTTTTGGTTTGGTCAGGGCAGCACAGAAGACTGTACCAATCTGCTGAAACAACATGAATTGGTTTCAGTTGAATTTGGATCATGACCCAATCTATGGGATTCTGAGAGTGCACCTGCGCTATCAGATCCCTCCCTGGTAATCACAGGTAATTTTATCACAAACAGTTCTTCCCAGAAATGCTTCTTTAAAGTTTTTGATGCAGGAATAGGCAATCAAGTGCTTCAATTCCTTCTACTGATTATTGGTGTCTAATTAGCATGTACCCCACCAAGAACAGAGCAGGTTCTCCTCTTTTCAATTCTAGTGCACTTCCACTGCATAGTTACCCTGGAAAACAGGCTCTCATTCTGGATTTAGTATCTTTATTTAGAAAGGCATAAAAAATGGCCTTCGATTCATGCTGCTGATGTTACTGGAACTTAAGCATGTGTGTACATCTTCCTGAACAAAGTCAAAGGCTAAGTGGATTGGTGAATACAAACTTAGGCCCTGAGCCCCAGTAGCAAAATTTTCAAATTTTAAAGGAACAGATTTAATTCCATGCCACTGGATCATCCAGCCTCCCTTGTCAACTTCCTAAAAAAATGCAGATTGTTTAAAACAGCAGCTACATGAACTGCAAACATTTTTATAGATTCCAGAAAGCGTCACCCTCAACCAGCAGCCTCTACCATGTTTTCTTGGATTAAAAAAAGTGGGCAAAGGATCAGATATACATATATCTTTTAAAAAACCCAGAAGCCAACAAAAAGGCCTCTACCTAAGTAATCAATACATATGACAATTTCCTGCCACAATCATGTTTACATACTGAATTCTTAAAAATGCTGATATAAAAATGGACAGGACAGCAGCAGCAGGAGCTCCTATACATTTCAGTGAAGAAAGACTCCAGGGACTGTCTCTACAACTTATTGCGCATTTGCTAGGTCAATGTTCTCCATGGCAAGATTTAATCACTTCATAGTAGTCTAATTCATTAAAATACTTCTGTGAACCATCAGCCATAGTTCACATACTTGAAGTACAGGCAGGTTCAATTTTTCCATGAAAAGAATAACCAACTGACAAATAAAAAGCTGCTTCTGGAGCTGAGTCATTTATATTTATTATTGAAAATAAGGAGTCCTGTGCAATGATGCCAAATTTAGTATGGTGTATCCAGCACATCAATACAAGACTATTATTTTTCTCTGCAGTCTGACATAGCAGTGATGCAACTTATTATGTGGGCCACACTGGCTACGTGTTAATTTAGAAGGCTACTGGTCTGCAGGCTGAATAGGTACAAATTGGAAATTGGCTGAGGAGGCAGGAGGAACAGACAAGTGACGGAAAAACACTTCCAGGCCCTGCCCTGGCTGCTGATGTCCTCTGGCTGCCGCACCAGAAGGAGCATCTGCAGTTCAGAAAGGCAAGCACCATGTGGCCACCCGCATCACCGTGCACCCCCGCAGGGCCATGGCTACCCTGGCACAGGTGGCACTGACACGCCTCCCTGGCACAGGTGGCACTGACACGCCTGCCTCTCCGAAAAGAAAAGGGGAAAGAGGCCACCTCGGAGGGGAGCTAATCCTGGCAGAGGGAAGGAGAGCTTTTTCGGTGGAGGATGAAGAGGCTGTGGGTGGATGCAGGTGCTGAGACTACTGCGATGCTCTATGGGGTAGGGGAGAAGTGTTCATCAGGGACCTCATTTGGGAAACAAAACAGACACTGCAACAGACCAGACTTAAACTTCTCGGGCCTCAGTGCGGCTTCAGGCAACTTCCAGTGGCAGAGAGTATGTTCCCCATGCTGCTCTCCCTGACTTGCTTACAGTGTACCGAAGAGTTTTATAACCAGAATGCAAACTAGCAGATGAAAGCAGAAGGATACTAACAAATACATGTGAGTTACAAGATTATCTTCAAGTGTTATCTCATTTTCTCATTAAACAGTAGGTCAAAAATATCTGTTGCCTCCTGGCAATATAAGGAGACTACCACCAGTTAGATGCTATCAACATGCTCCTTTTTTTCCCCCCCTTCCCCATCCAGAGCTTCCTGATCAATTTTATCACATATGGTTTATCATTAAAGTCTGGCAATCATGAGTGAATTTACATTTTTGCATTTCAAGCCTGTTTAACTCCTTGAAAAACTGTAATACTCGCATTTAATACTCGCATCATTGCTATTACCGATACAGCACACACTCCTTCTGTAACAGCGTTAGCTAGCATGGAATTTTGTTCCCAGCGGGGGGGAAATAATTTACCATGTGAAATTACCAAAAATTATTTAAGACCATGAGATAGCAGAGTTGCTGAAAATATCTTCTGGCCTAAAAAAGATAAAGGCAGAAAACATTATGAATTAACATGGCTGCAAATCTTTGCTGCTTTGCAGCAGGTGAGGTTCCCTTCATTTGAAGACCCAAAGATTTTAAATGGGTGATGCTCTTCTCCAGTTTAAAAACAAATCCTGAACATATTTTAGTCTGTGAACATATAAAAAGAATCAGCTAGCACATTGCAAACAGCATACAGAGCATTATTGAAAACTGACTAGGTACACAAACCTGTCATTACCAGCATGACAGACTCTTGTGATATTTCATCTTTTCCCTACAGCCCCAGAAGCTGCCACTGAACTGTATCCAAATTCTGCTTTCAATTTCAAAAAGTGAAAAAAAAAAAGGAAATTTTTATTGTTGTGAGTGGTATTTATGGGAGAAAAATTGAAAACTTAGTGTCTTGAATGTAAGAAAGAAGAAAAAAATATCAACAATTGTTTTATAAATCTCAAACTTTTTATAAATCTCAAGAGCCTTCAAGATGCTCCTCTTCTCTGTCTGCCACCTCCTATTGAGATGAATGGTAATCTTCTATTGACTGATGGGTCTTGGATTATGTATCCAAGCATGAAGTCCGCTGCTAAAGAGACCACGTTTTCTCGTTCAAGCAGTACAGACTTCCTTCTGCTATTATTATTGATAAGTCACTTTTTAACACCAGCTTTATGAGCGAGCAGATTTTTTGCATTCAGTAGCACAGACGATGCCTGGCCTCCAGCTCCACTATATCCTACGTCAGGTTTTCCTTTTCTTTCTCGGACAGTATCTCAGCAATGGTGAAGTCATTAGCTTTTGCAAGGTAATTCCTTCACATAGCTATAAAGTGCCATAAAAATATGACTCTTAAAGCATGATAATGCTTACAACAGTGGAAGAATGTCTGGACCTTTTTACCGCTAAGAAATTGGTCCTGGACAGACTGACTGCATCTCCACCGAAGTAAGTGACTTTTGCCCCTGGGGGTCTCCTGGACTGGATGTAGTAGAGGTGGGAAAGCTGCACAGTGATTCTGTGCTGTGGGCAAATATACAACAAGAACTTGTCTTAATCATCAGAAGTTCCAGGGGTAAAGGGGGAATGGGTAGGGTGACAGCAAGGTGTTACTGTAAGGCATAGGACAGGACCTTCAGAGCAGATGGGGAAGCAGGAGAGCTACCTGCCACCTTGTGTGTCAGGAAGGAGGAGTGGAGCTTAGGGAAATTCATTTTAGCAGATGGCTTAGGAACTGGATGTGATTTTTAACACCTGATTTCTACTGATCAAAGCACTTTCCCACCAGTCGGCCTTGTAGATACCTTCTTTCAACACCACACCTACTACCTGCTATCTGCTACTAGATGGCTACCACATTTACCTGCCGTCTGGGTCTCATCTATAACCCTGATCTCCCCAGCCACAAAACAGACTGTGTCTACGTCTTGCAGATTCTTCCCAAGTGATAGTATTTTTGGATATGTTTTTTCCTACCCACCCATGTAACCCAAACTATTCATATCTCAATTATTTCAAGTTCTGTTCCTGGGCTTCAACAAATGCTGTTTAGCCCTGCTCAGAATGGTGCTGATGGAAATCATTTCCCTCTTAAACTGTTGGTTTGTTTATAAAACTCCCCTAGTTCAAGTCATCCAACATGAAAATTACTTGTGTCTCTTAGTCCCTTCAGGGCCTATGACCACACTCCTTGCACCTCTCACTCTCCATGAGGATGACAACTCCCCCACTCACTAGATGGGGCCAGCCACCAACATTCCCTTGTTACGCCTGTGTAGAGTTTCAATATTCTTTCGTGTTCTGCCCACGTGCATGGGGTGGCAGTCTTTTAACCACCTGCCATCAGAAGATTATTTCACTGTCCATAATGCAAAAGCCCAAACATTAAAATTGCTCAGGAATCTTAATATGCCTACATTTGATACTTATGATCAAGAGCTGCCAATATATATTTGTAGCAAACCATATGCTTGTCTGGTTTGAGTCAGGTCCAGTGATGTTTCCACTAGTTCCTGTAAAAGAAATTCCTGGCAAATGTTTTTCTCCACAACACACTCAATCTGAAACAATCTAGGTTATTGGGAAAAGAAGGAGCCTTGGAAGGCATCCAAATTACTCAATCATTCTGACAGTTATGGGAGGCCAACTACTGGAAAGATTTTGTGAGAGCTAGATGAACTGTTCTAACAAGACACGTATAAGCACAATGTGATACTCCAGCACAGAGCAGGCCACAACCTTTAGGTGCCAAAGTATTACTTGCATGTTGAGCAGGATGTTCCCTTTTAGTCTGCCACTTTGTTTTGCTCATTTTTAAAAAATTCCCTTGAATTCCTTTTAACAGTAACACACAACTTTTCTTCACTGATGAAGGAACTCAAGAATACATTGCTGGTTTATTTATAGGCACTGAGAGATGGTGACAGATCTGAGAAAAGAACTTACAGCTTTCTGTTCCAATTTTGCATGCAACACAAGAAAATTCTGCTTTTCCCCAACGCCAGTCTTAACTGCAAGTTTTTAACTTCTTTCAACTTTGCTTCTTGTGGTGCCTGGCTAGTGTATTTGTCCTTACAGGAGTGGAACTGATCGTAGGAATTAGAAAGACTTTAGGCAGCTCAAACCACTAAACAGATAAAAAGATCAGACAAGAGCAGCCTGAAGTGCTACTGAGAACAAGTACCCTTAATGGGAACAAATACAGACCATACTCTGTAATTTCCATTAGCTCCGGGTCAACACAGAATCTAGGATAATAAATGTCACATATAATTTATCAATACCCAGCATTCACTTTACAGCACTTGAACATTAACATTGAATATGCTTTTTAAAGTTTGTACAGAGTCCCAGTGAAGTCAGTGGGTTCTCAAATACCATAAGCAATCCCGTTAAATAATAAAAACATTTAAATGTGTATGAAAAAGAGAGAACATAATAAATTATTTATATTTGCAGTGATTTTTCTACCTGTTTAAGTGTTAAACACCAGGTCCTACTTTGCCACACAGGTACTCTGGGGTAACAGTCCATGGCCAAACATGCTTCACCAGCTGCCAGCTAACTGTACAGTGAAGGAGAGAAAGCATGCATTGATCGTGGCATCCCAAATGTGGCTGTCCACCATTACTGCTGATGGCTCCATACACTGCAAAGAACCAGCAAAAGCATGGGCTCTGTATTTTAGAGGGTCTGCACAACTTGGAGACCTGTCCTCTTGGGCCAGGATCTCATCCAAAGCATTGTTTACTACAAAACTTCCAAGGAAAACTGATGCTATTGTGAAATGGCCTTCCCTGCAGTGAAATGAAATGGAGATTTTGGAGTTTGACAAGCTAGGGCACATTGCTGACAAAAATGCTGATACATTCTGAATGAGCTTCTTTTTTTTTTATTCCAGGAGCAGTACTTGTTAGTTCATGAAGTATCTGAAAAAAACAATTTATGTTTGTTGCCCGCAGTTTGTCTCTCATTTGCTGCTTTGTGAACTCTTTTTTAATATACACTTAAAAAACAGGATACAGATTCCAAAAGGTTTGCTTGTATTTTCTTTCCAGATTAATACACTGTCAGCCAACTAAGAGGATGATGCAGCGGGTGACTTACTCTCTGATGTTTACAGTTATCCCAAGCTGCCTACAACTCAAGAAATAATCAGCCTTCGTAGCTGTTTATCAAACCATTAAAACCACAAAGTCATATAAAAATTATTTTTCATTTTCTAAATAAGAGTGCCTACACTGCTCAGACATACCTATATCTACATTGCTTAGGTAGAATTTTTTCCTTCCCACTACACGGTCATGTTTGCAACAGTTTCCTTTTTAATTTTACCCAAACTAAAGACCTAGAAAACCAAGATGGGTGGGTGGGGAAACCCAGGACACATAAGAATTAGTTGTTTGCTGCTTTTTTTCGTGAAAGAACTAAGGGAAGTAAGACTTAGCCAACAGCCAGCCTCAAAGCCTGCAAGAAGAGGTAGCTGTGGAGCTCCTTGCCATGGGATACTGTAGATGACAAAAATGTAGCTGGATTCAGAAGAGGCCAGGCAGATTAATGAAAGACAAATCAGTGTTCAATATCCCAGAAAAGTTAGAAACCACTCAGATAGTCCATTAATTTCAAATTGGTAAAGGCTGAGAAAGCGTTTCAGAGGATATATCAGATATGCTTGCTGTGTTTCACTTTTCCTTGGCATCTGCTTTTGGCCACTGCAGTCAGATCTAACAGAGCCATTATTATTGTTGCATAAAAGTTACACATTTGTTATTTCAGCATAAAGCAAAACTTAAGACTGCAGGTTGGATAAAAATATGATCTTACGGAAGTGATTTTTCCTGTAGGTTATTTTCCTAAATAACTTTTTAGTTCATCACAGCGCAGAAAAACTTTGGCCAAGAAAATCTCCTGCTGTGTGGGCACTTCTGAAGACTGATGGGTTTGACTCACAGTAAGGCATTTGCACAGCTAATTAGTTAGTTACTAATTGTTTATATATACATCCTGGAGCCCACCAAGTTTGGAACTCCGTATGGTGCCTCACTGTGGCATAAGAGTTGCAAAGAAGTCTGACATGGGGTTTCTGATGCCATGCGGTACATGTATGATTGAAGTTACATGCAGCTAAACCCAGAAACTTAGGGGAAATGTTAGGCTACTTTAATAATGCATCATACTACAAGATTCACAGATTTTGAATATCCTGAAAACCATGCATACTGAAAAGTCAGGCATATGACAAAAGTATATCTTCTCTCCTTTTTGTTGTTCCTCTGTCTACATTTACAACCCTTCTTCATATGAACTTCAGGAATATGACTGGTGGTCTCTAAAGCAAATAATCAGGGCCCCACAGCACAGGAAGGGAAGTAAATGCATGGCTGCACTTCATCTTCAGCTCTTTGTCCCCATTGTTTAAGTGTAAACTTCCTTTCATCATATGTAAAAAGAGTGAAATGGCTGAGGGACAGGGACACGCTCTTTACCATCATTTTGGCTCACCAGATAGTAATCTTCACAGGGGGAAAGGAGAAAAGAGAGGGGACAGCTTTTAACAACATTATGACTAGATTTGCTAGCACTCACGTGACAACATGACTCACATGACTGACGTGATTTGAATTCACAGAACAACTCCTCATTCATTGCATTCTACCCAGAGGTAGAATCAAACACAGAGGTTGCTATCTATCCGTCTATATGAACACTATTATGTCAACCAGTCTTGCTAGGAGCCAGACTTGACCATTTAATATTCTTTTATTCTTGCTGGAAAGAAGTTGGCTTGAGTTGGAGTAGGGTAAGGCTGTAAGCATTTGACTGGGTCAGTAGCTTATTTTGCATAATGGTGATCTATCACTCTATTTTCCCTGTAAACCCAGAAGTGCTGTTCGGAGTTAATATAGGTGAGCACTGAAATCTGTTGCCAGAGATGGAGAAGATAGATTGAGTTATTGGGATGTCCTAGGTAAAATGCTTGAGCAGTGATCTTCACAAGAACACAACTGGTCAGATCTCAAAACCACAGGTCACAACATGGAAACTAAAAGACGGGGTTTTCTCTTGTCCAGTTTACCATGTATGCAGAATGCTTGATTTTCATCATTACTCTTCCTCCAACCCCCAACTTTCTCAAGACAGGCTAATACTGAGTGATAGGACAAGGAACCAAGAGTTGTAATTCCTCTGTACTATTTCTGGTCATTCTGCTGAGTTGTTAGAGGACATTCAGTAACAATGATCTATCAAGACTGCAGGACAAAAAAAGCAGAAGATAGCAAGCTAGCACTGAACTATTTAGGCCTGGAAGCCACAGCTGGGAACCCAGCCTCTAGCTAACACTCCTACATGACAACATACCGATATTTCTACATGGTCCTATGCTACATGGTCTATTTCCCTACATATCACGCAGCTCTGACAACACTTACCTATATTCATGTGTTGCTGTCAAGCTAAATTTATCCAAGTCAAGCACTTTAAGTCTTTGGATGAAAGGACCTCCCATTCAGCAAGTGGAAATTATTACCAACATTATAAAATGCGTGGGTGCTGCTCAGACTGAGAATTAGCTCTTCATAACGTGGTTGCTAACGAAGTAACAATGGCAAAAGAAGCACTTGCCTTTCAAGTTAGTCTCTAACAGGAATAGAAGCAGACTGTAACAAAGGATAATTGTTACAGTTTGAATCCTAGAGTGGAAATTAAAGAGATAAGTGGAACAAATAAGATTTTTCCTTTATCTTAGTACAATCTAAGGAACAATCCTGTCATTTTAGTAAGACACCCTCCATTTTAGTTAAAGGCGAAAAGCATAACTAAGCAATGTAAATCTTATTTAGAAATATGGAACAGATGAGAAAACACTGAATTGACCAGATGTGTCCACAATGTTTTATTCAGCTCTTAAAATTTCTGTAGATGATACATGGAAGCAGTGGGGTGAATACTGCAAGAACAATTTCACAGAAATTGAGAGATGATTGGCAGAAATATTTGGAAAGGTCACCGGTTAATGCTAGTAAACCTTTGCTTTTCTGTTTTGGGCAGGATGATAGTTATAGCTAAGAAGAAGATTGCGAGAGTGTCTTTTGGGAAAAAAAGTAAAAGCTGATTGGAAAAGGAGGAAAATTATACAATTCTCTGAAGAACAGAATTTTTATATTTTATTAGATTTAAAATCTGTTTTCATTTGTCTGTTGCTATTTACATGTATTTCCAATACCTAGTTAGGTTACTATTTGTGAGAGGCAAAAAGCCTGCGTCCATGTAGACTCAGAAGAACAGAGGCGGCTGGAACATCATTCAAAACCGTCAGTTGTCCTTTTCTATTTAAAGGCAATGGTTTATTTCATTTAATATTCTCCAATGCACATAAAACAGTTACTTAGCTTTTCTGAATGTAGTTCTCAGTCATGATTAATTAAGATTCAAGGCTTCATTTAGCAAACTTGTCTTCATAAGCTTTGCAAAAGTCTCTCTTATTTAAAGCTTTTACCCCAATCCCTTTTCAAAATAACATACTATTTTATGTAGCTTATTATAAAAAATATTTTTTTTCCTGTTATTACAGCAGACTGTCTTGTAGCATAGAAGCCTGTTTCTTGTCAGTGGCTAGAGATTCACTGTAGATATCTCTAATCAACAGGAATCTGTCATTTTAATTGACAGTTCACTTAGGACTGTCAGTTATTAAAAGCAGAGAGCTAACACAGTTACCTAGACCACAGCACCTCTTTTAGGACTGTAACCAGTATTTAAAGCAGTATTTAAAGCAGAAGAACAAAAAAATCTGGACAAGTATATAACACTGTACTCAGAGAGGCTGTTGTAACCACCCTCTTGCTGATGGAACCCTTTGAGGTGTTAAGAATATTCTGCCACCACAGTTTGGGTTTGGCTCCTTCACATCAGCTTTAGCATAGATACTCCACTCCTACACACCAGCCCACGCTCTTGCTAGATTAATTCAAATGAGGTTAGATTCATCTTACCGGAACCATTTTCATCTGATGCCAGTCACTGCATTATGCTTCTGTTTGGGCTGACCAGGCGTATCAAGGAGCTCCTGGTCCTTGTTTAAATTGCATATCAACCTACAAGGCCAACTTCTGCTAATCCCAGAGCTCCATCTGTGTTTCTCAGTCCAGAGACTTAAGTGGAGTTGGGGTGATAAAGGCAGGTTACCTTAAGATTACTGGTAACATCTGTAATGATCTGGGGCTTCAGGATTTCCTCCTCCAACGTATCAAGATCATAAATAAGCTGAGGAATGAGTATCGGAGCTGTGCTATGGTTCTGCTTGAAAAAATGTACAAGATTTTTCAAAGCCTCTCCTTTCAGCATGAAAGGAAATGGCATGTGCCAGAAGAACAGCACCTCCTCAGCCACGTCAAAATAGTCTGGTTTATACCTCTATGCTACAATCAAGATTTATTCTTTAACTGCCCGGCACTAAACTCAGTTAAGAAATATTCTCATATGCATGGAGAAGAAAATCTTACCTGGTCAAACTTTCATTAGCACATACTGTTTTCAGTATCATTATCCCGTAGGATTAAAGTTTACTTCATTGTTTTACTGCAAATATTTCATTAATCTTTTTCTTTCATTTTGACAATTTCAGTATTTTACTTCTTCACAAAGTATATTAATCAAATACTTGTAAAGTAGGCTGATAGATTTTCCAAGCTCACAGAAATAGATTTTTTCATGAAAAAATAAATCTGACTTTAACCTTCTACTTTTATAGATAAATCTGTTCAGGTCTTGACAACCCCTAGAAACATTCAGTATATCTCACTAATAGGTTCCTGAGGGGAAAAAATTGGTACATTTTCCACATAATTTTGTCAAGTAAATGCTTTGACAATATCTTTGTATTTGCCCACTACATCATTTCTTTCTGTTGCCCTTTAAGGTCTTGACATCAGCTATCACAATACACAGACACGAATCCCAGTTTATACAAAAAAACACTTACAGTTCTTTGAGAGGCTGAATTCCAGCTTTGGCTCCTCTGTTTACGAGGAAATCATTCCTGCCTGGTCCCCGAAGGAGACCTTGCCTTCTTGCAATTGGCATGTTATCATGCATACGATATCCTCAACATTAGCCAGCTGTGGCCACTTTTCGACTCTGTGACCATGTCTAAGCAGAATTGCCCATAGGAACTATGTAGGGCATAGAGGCAAGATCTTGCAGTCACCTTGCTGTAAAGGAAAAGAGGGCTTCTACAGCATGGCCACAGTGCTCCCACTGCTCGGCAGGGAAGAGTGGATGCCCATCTCTACCCACTATGGCCTTTCACATCCTTGCTTCCCTGCAGGGTCATGGCTGTTTACTTCACTGTCTCCCATTTCTCCTGTATAAAAAGAGAATCCGTGTTCCTCTCTTCCAGGCAGTTTTATTTTTCTTTGTTGTAACGCCTGCTCTGGTATTCAGGTTCCTGCTCTGATATTTACATTAATTACTGTGGGCGATGCTGCAAAGGGGACAGCATCACTAGAGAGGATATCCTCTTCTGGGCCAAGTACCACTGTACTCAGGTCCATCCTCTTCCTAAGGATGGACAAACTTTCTTACTTCTGACTGTGCAGGTTCTTTACACCACTTCAGGTGTTTTCCTTGCAAAGGAGTGAGATTTAATTGCAGGAAGTCCCCAGCTCCTGAAAAGATACATCCCAGTTTGTTTCTTTTACAGTTTTGAGATTCCTGCTGTCTCCAAGCAGCAGAGTCTTTCTCCAGAAATACATTTCTAGACACTACCTTTTCCCTAAGACAACAGCACTTTGTGTCTCTTTCTCAGCTGGCTACATGCTTTTACAGTCTCTCTTAACAGCGTTTCTTGGACCTCTCACCATTCCCAGATGAAGTGCTTTGTACCCTGGGAAGAGGGTCTTTACTCAAGCACAATTTCTGTTACCAAATGGTTACAAATAGTCAGGCTGTAGAAGCCATCATAAAAAGAAGAAAGGTTTATGGCTGCAGCAGGGGACATAATACAGTGGTGATACACAAGAAGGAAACCTCTGGGGATAAAAGGCAAGAACTTGTAAAATGGTCAAATGTGTTGCGGCACCCACCAATTTTAGAATAATTTTTCTTATCAGACATTCACTTGAAATACTTTCAACTTGTTTGGCAGCCTAATTCTTCTACCCCTCATTGCAAATCTCTTGAATGCCAGTAGCATTATTCAACATTGCTGCATCTAATTTATTAAGCTTCTTTGCTATGGGATATTTAACAAAATAATAATGCACTAGGCATAATTAGAACGTGACCAAGTTAATTTCTGTAATGCCGGTTATACTGGATTACTGCAAAAGTAATTCACACCTCTATGCTGTAGATCCAATACCACCCGTAAGACAGCTCACAGTATAAAAGGTACATAGCACATATAGTGCAATGAACAAGCACCAAAATTTGCAAAATCTTAACTGACAGCATGCCTGTTGCCTTTAACAGTAGCAATTTGCAAAGTTTAATAATAGACTATTAAGTCATTACATACTGTTATACTTGCACTGAATTTTATCATTGAATTAAGGGCTGCTCTTCTGCCCACCTAACCAGTCATTTCATCCCAGAAGGCAACCAGCTTGGTCAAGCGTGACTTTTCCTCATGACTCTCTGTCCTGGTTTGAGGTAAAACTGGACCAGTTTTGTTCAGTGACTTTGCTTCTTAGCTGGGCCTCTGCTAACTGCTGAAATTAACAGCATATTGTGCAGACAATGTTCTCTCTCTCAGAGCGATAAGACCAATGTTTATAGCTGATGCCCAGGCATGGTATGCAGAGAGGCTCTTGCTTATACTTATCGCTATAACAGCCAAGGCCAACCAACTTTGTTGTTTGCCACACTGGAGGGTCAGAAGCAGAAAAGCGCAGTGGGGTTCCACCTGCGGGGAGGAGCGGACAGGCCAGGTGACCCAAAACTGACCCACAGGGTATTCCATCCCATCTGCCTCATGCTCAGTAGAAAAGCTGAGGATCAAAGGGTCAGCAGGAGCTGGGAGCTGGCAGCGCTGGGAGCGCTGGGAGCACTGGCTCTGGCTCTCTCTTTCTTCAGTGGCCGACATCTGAGGAGGACTCTGTTCGTCTGCCTTTGGTCCCGATCCTGCCTGCAGATCCGGAATCCAGTTCCCTTCCATCACTGANCATTAAAGTAGTTTAGTTCCTTCTAAACTCCTAAGTCTCTTTTCCTTCCTCTGCCTCTCTCTTCGAAGAGGGGTAGAGGGGAGCATCTGCTGGTCCCATCTGGGGTCCCCCATGTCCCCAGTGGCCGTTTTGGCCTAAGCCACGACACTCTCTGCTGGTTGTTCTTCATCATCTTGCCCTTTGTGCAGTGGAGATGGATTCCAAAAGCACGTGCAGCATGTGCTCCATGATTGTTCTGGAGACAGATAAGCCTGATCAACCAATAGCTCCCCGGATCCTCCACCTCACATTTTTAAAAAATGGGCACAACAGCCTCAATCCAGTTGTCAGGGACCTCCTCGATCGCAATGCTGATAGGCAATGCTATTGTATTGGACAGCATTTGTGGCAAGTCCTGTGCAGTCCCACGGTTGTAAGGTGACGTCAGAGCACTGCGCTCTAAAGTCTTTTTTTCTAACCCATTGCTCCACCATTGTTGGCAGCTCCTCTCCTTCAGAAAGGATGCTGGTGCACACAGAAAATGGAAGCAGGCTTTTCCTGTGGAGACTGAAGCAAAAAAAGGCATCAAGTATTTCTGCCCTTTCCACATGCACCAGTAGGACACCATCCTCAGCCACCAACATGAAGGGAGCTGCAGGGATTTCTGTACAGATGACGCTGTTTATTCTAGCACCACAAATAAACCATCTCGATTAAACACTGATGTAAGCACTGTTGAAATAGCTTGCATTTATTTTGATTTTGTTGAAATTGAATTCTTCAAAGAGAATTGGGCAGTCGTCCCTCACCCTTTCACAACCCAAAGGGACAAGCAAATATAAAGGTTAATCTCAAATGTGAACAGCAACCAGCTGCACAACCCTGTGTGATCAAACAGAAAATGTAACCTGACACACTCTGAGAACACATTTACCTGGGCTTTAAACTTTGACCCACATGACAGGAAGAAACATGTTGCGCGACAACAGGCTGATGATTTTTCAGTTCCAGCCATGCCAGAGAGATGCTAACATTTCCAAAACAGTAGCATCACTGGTTATGCGAGGAATGTCATAACCACTTTTTTAGTGAGCTGAGTTTACCAAATCCTTTTGAGACATGTGAATCTGAATGACCCTCAAGGAGAGTTTGGGGTGCTAACAAATGGGATGATTTGCTAAATTCACAACTTATTCTGGAAACAAACATTGGGTGACTCAAGAGACAGTAAGCGCTTGATCTTCAGTGATGTAGCTGTAAGGCAACTAGCCACTCGGCTACAGGCTAACCCAGGATGAAGGAATCCTCTGGACCTAACTGAAGTAGGTAAATTATTATATTCTACCTTATTCTGATTTATTTGATGGGTGATTTCAGGTAACTGCCAATCACACAGGTGGTCTGATCCTTCAGGGGGATAACCCTTAACACTGGTATACTCTTCAACAGTCAGAGCCAACACATCAGTCCTTTTAACACAGTGGAGAGTCAGAGCAACAGTATGTACCTCCACTTAGCCACATGGACTGTTTTGTGAACTAGGAGTACACGTAAGTGGACAAAAGGTATCTCCCAGAGATTGCCACTAGCTGGCAAAGCTCTGTGATGTGCTAGAGACCAACAGAGAGCTCACTCAAGCCTTCTGGGGAACGTATAGCAGCCAGTAGAGAAGGATCTTCTGTTATTTTGTCCCTCATTTTTCTTTCCTCAATTTATCACTGCTTCATAAAAAGAAAAGCAGTGGTGCTAAGGACATTTAACAACAGCGTTTTATTCTCCTGATGGGATAGCTCATCTCTAAAAAGGTAAATTATTTTTTAAAAAAAGTTTCATCAAACAAGTAATTCTTAAGAAGCACCAGTAACTAGTGATGTGCTGAAAAGACTGATAATGCTAACATACCCTGCTCAGGAAACATCTGCTGATGTTTCAAAACAGTCAAAAAGAGAAACTACTTATACATTGGTGATGTTTAAACAATGCTAAACTCCTTCAACTCTGCTCATCAACAGAGTTCAAACATGCCAATAAATACTTTGGCTTTTCTACTTCACAGAAAGCAAATGAGTATCTTTTTAATTTCCTTACGCTGGACAATGACACTTGCATTATGACAATTTGCACAGACTAGAGACCTTTCCTAACATTTCTTTTGAAGAAGCAAGAGTTAAATTTGAAACCTACAAATTGTCCAAGTGCTTCAAGTCAGTGGTCTATGCTGGCTGCTGAACAATGTGTAAACATTTGCATCTGTTTACTCTTGCTTCATATTTGCATGTTTTTCCTCATAATACCTCTATTTTTACTTGAAAGACAAAGGAGAGACTGCAGTGAAGGCTTATTATGGCCGAGAGAAGAGCAACCTTCATTATTCAGCATTTGAATCCAGTTGTTTTGGTGTCAAAACAACTCTCAGTACCAAATCAGTCTGGAAAGCACAATACAGTCAAAAGAAAATAGTGGAAGTACAGAGACCTGACTTGACAGGAGTGTGGCGTAGAGGAGTTGCTAAGAGGAGCAGGTACGTTCAGAAGCCAAAAAAACAGAGAAAATCGCGGTGAAAATGGAGCACAGGAATGCAGGCAGGCACAGGCAAGTAGCAGACCTGCAAAGAAGCTGGGAGGAGCGCTGTGACACACAGCAACACGGAGAATTGTAACAGCAAGCTGCTAGTCAGAGCTAGCCTGTAACGGGTTTGACATTCTGCAAGAAGAGTAAAACTTGCCCTGCTTGGAAGAAAATGCAGGGTTAATGACAACTATATCCCTTAGCCCAGCTAATGATTTTCCTCACACCCTATTGCATATGCCATTATAATGCCAATAGGCTAAAGTGAGTTCTTATGGGTAACATGAAGCCCAATCTATCAATTCAATTATGATGTGTCTTACCCCTTTTAATCAACAACTTTCAACTAATATCGCAAGATACTGTCCTCAGTGTCTTAGGTGAAGGAATAATACAGGAACTAGCAAGTGGAAATTATTTTTTAATTTCTGAAGAAGTTATTAATGGCAAAAAGTTGCTCATGATTTTGATGTGGGGAAGAAGCAAATAGAGCTATTGGTGTAAGACTGGAATCAACATTAAGAATAGTCAAACACTCCTGAAATAGCAGCGATGACTAGGAATGTTGAGGAAAAGACAAAAGAACAAAGCAGGTGGGATATCACTAATATCTAAAGACTCTTTTCTGAAGGAAACAATTGAAGTGTTCTGAGTAGACTTAAAACACATCTGTGTACGAAACAAAAAACTGCATTAACGCATTTAATGAGACCATCCAGAGTGCAAATACTGCACCAACAGTGTTATACGTGAATTGTTAGCAAAGTACCTTGCTGGTTCTGCTTTCAGAAGAAGGACCTGTTTGGCAGAAAGTATGCCTTTTTTCTCCTGATTACATCAAGTAGTCCAGAAAGAAAGAAAAAGAAACTCCTCTACAAATCTTACAAGTTTTGTAGACAAATTTTATACAGCTTTAAACATCTGTACCCAAAAACGTTCTTGTATGTCTGTGAAAAAACACATGTGCGCACTCAGTAGAATGAAGTATCTGCTTCAAAAGTAGAAACCATTTCACAACTGCTGTGTGGCTGAGAGGCAGTGAAGCATAAAAACTAGAGCACAATTATTGTTTCTCACATTCAAGAAGTAGGATGGGCATACAAAATTAGAAGATAGCAGATCTGGAGAATACAAACAGAAATAATGTATTTCCCTTAGTATTTAATTAAATTGTAGGTCCCATTACTACAGCATGTTGTGAAGGATAAACAGGTTCTGAAAGAGATTAGAGGAACTCACAGAGAACAAACAGGTCTGTCACAATATTAAACACAACTGTTAGAATACAGCTGGGTCATGATGTATTTAAATAGCTGTCAGCTGAAAGCTGGTATGATGGGATTGAGAAAAGATCGCTTTATACATGACCTGTTTGGTAGACCCTTTGTGTCTATTCCTAGCTCCAGCTGGAGACAGGGCACGGCTTGACAGACCTTTGCTCTGATCCAAGACGAAAGTCCTTTATCCGCTGTTCCTTCTTCTACCAAAGCGGGTCCACAACTACTGACTTACTCATCTTTCAATTTTCTAATGTCTTGGTTCAAAAAAATGATTCTTTAGGATCTTCTAAATGACTTACAGTAACACCTATAAGCTCAGAGCTTTATTATATATTAAGGCATTTGGACTGCTTCAGATACATTCAAGAAATTGGAATAATGGGTTCTCGAGAAAAGTATCGCCAGAAGCTAATAATTCTATGGTACAAAGGATTTTCTTAAATCTCAGTAGTAAACTTCATAAAAGACCCTCAGGTGTATATCATTCCCATGGACTACATATTTTCAGTCCTAACTGGCTAGAATGCCACAGTCTGTAAACTTCTGTAATATTTCTCTGTTCTCTTCAACCTTTAACATGAGTCAGTTATGGATAAAGAACAGCCAGAACAACACAGAGAAGCTGTAGAAGCTGACTTCCCATCACCTCTGCGCTCCTTTGATAACCCTGACAACTTTTTTTGCAAATTTGAGCAGCCAAAATGATGCTGATTACATGATACATGTGGAATTGTCGCATATTTTAGGCTGTATTTCATACTCTACACTGCATGTACATGTTTGCAGATAATTTATTCCAGGATACATGACTAAAAAGAGTTCCATAACATGATGGCATTTAAAAAACCATAATACCACATATATAGACCAACGAAACCACACCGTCATTTCAGTCTGTGTCTGTAGCTGGAGCATGTGAAATACAGCAAAGGCCTTGTTCAGGAGATTTATCTGCTATGAGGCAGTACTCTCCAACAGCAAAGTTTAAGATAATTCCATTAATGAGTTTCCAAACTCTGCCCAAGCATTATTTGAAACCTAAACGTCAAATTGAGAAAAATAACATCCGATTCAATTAAACTTCCCCACAACCTAAAGCTTTTATTGTGGTAATCTTTATCTCCTTAAGAAAAGAATCCTAATTTTCATAAGAAACTGAGCCCCCAGAATTAAGAGCAAGAAATCTGGTTACAAAAAATGGGTGGTTTTTTTTTCTTAT
>VZSZ01008419.1:2758-23739 GCA_013398815.1 Ibidorhyncha struthersii | reverse complement strand
TTAGGAATGGCATAACACGAATTGTTTAGAGTAAGAAAGAAACATTTAGAAAAAATACTTCATTTAATTATCAGAATAAATATCTTAACTACAAGTGATTTCAAGATTTATGAATCATAACAATACAGAGTACTTGTCTTAACTGGAACCAGAGAAGACAAAACCCCAGAGATGATACTTTGCAGAACGTTTCTCTATTTGCAATAAAGGTGATTAAAAGAATTCCTCCCCATCTGAAATTCTGTGTAGAAATAGACACATTACATACTCACCACAAATAAATTCCAAGATCATCCACATGCGTTGAAGCTAGAAAATCTCCTGTAGGAGACATAGCAAGGCTCACAGCTGCAGAGTCTACCAAAAAACAATCTATGAGGCTAAGTAGAGAAAACACAACAGAGAAATTCTCAGCAAGATGAACATGTTTATCTATGCATATCTGAATTACAGCACAAATAGGACTGAATGCAAGCAGAACACTGGAATTACGTACAAACTACTGTATTAGAAGTATTCAAACATGACATATAGACTTTGCAAACGAACAGCATGAAGTGCAACAAACTGCTCACCTCTATAAAATTCTCTAAAATCAGATAAAGCTGGTTCATTTATGTTACCTCCTTAGACATCCACATTCTGTGTAAAATACGATGAACCACCTATCGACATTCAGCTCCTTATGCCTAACACTAACCTTTTTAGTGGCCATAAATTTTGTACTTCCAATCAGCTCCATGCTGCTCTGACCTCATGTTTTAATGCTTTGTCATAAATTCTCAATTCCCTCTCAAGATAGTTCCTATACACCTGGTTAACACTAGGACTTAATGTTTGTAAAGAATGAACAGTACACTGCAAAATTCAATTATCTGCAACAGTTCGTTTTGACATTACTGTATCTTCAGCCTGATATACCATTCCCTGATCATTCCCTTCACTATTGCAGAAAACTGAAAAACTACCACATAAAAAGAAAATTAAAATATTCAGTATTATGTGATTATTTTAACATTAAGCCACGTTTGAGTTCTGAATAATGCCACAAGTCATGGATGATGCACACCCTAGCAGACATCCACTCAAGCCCAGGTTCTTAGCACTGCTTGTCACTTGTTGAGGTCTAAATTTCAGTTACTTCAAACTGTAAGAAGCAGTAGAGTTTGATAACTAGTTGAGAGAAACAAAAAAGAACAAATGAAGAGCTTGAATAATCTGTTCTTATTTACAGACCAAAATCAAAAGCAAAGTGAGAAGTGCAAAGCGAGAGCAGCTAGTTCTACAACCCTGTTCTGTTCACCAAACAGAAAAAATACTGATGTAACGAAGCAGTTTAAAACAAAATCTTGTGGCCATGTATTTTCTTAGGTACTGAGCAATCCTGTGATTGTTTGACAAACCATGTTAAAAAAGAAAAAGCCATTTTTCTCCCCCGAATGGAATATTTTATTCCTTCTGCATGCAGTTAGATGCATGTTACAAGTAAAAAGTAATCAGGTAAGAGCCACATCATTCATCGCTTTCAACATAAAATATACAAACACTAAACCCATAAATGCCAGGATGCGTATCAGTTACACTGATAGATTTTGCACACAGTGCACAATGGCTAGAAAATTTACCATAAATACTGGTTTTAGTTTCAAATCTATCCTTTTACCACAGCCTTTATCAGTAACTGAGAAATACTGCTCCATAATGCAACTGTAAGGAACAAATGAAGTTAACGTTACATTAAATTTTTCTACTTACTGAATTTGAATCATGGTTAAAGTTACAGACCTGTGGCGTGGGAGAACCAATCCACTATAGGACAATGAGAGACATGCCTGTAATTTTTACACAAAATGTGCAGTAATTGCTAAATTAATCCTGCCTGGGTGCTGAAGGCATTCACTTTTACACTTCCTGCCTAACCACGAAAGTGAGACAATAGAAAGTATAAAACTGCTGAGCTCACAATATCAACACGTTTTTTCCACCATTGTGTCTCAAATACTCCATCCAAACTATAAACAGTCATCTTGTACTCTTGATTCCTTAATTTGTATATGCAAGCTGCACCAAAGAAAGAAAATTTTCCGTAATGCCAAAGTTCCTGCTTGTAAATTTGTCTGCACAAACCAGTAATTTTTTTCCCCAATTCTCAGAAAGCCCTACATAAAACACATGCACTCCGAATACTTGCATTACATAAGGACAGTTAAGCAGCATTCCCAAGTAAAAACAGATGTTCAATAAGTAATTGGTATGGCATCTATTAAAGTCACTTGGTATTTTTTGTAACATAAGAGTTAGTCATGTAAAAACATGTTTTCCATCCTTTTATAAGGACAAATGTTTAGAATGCACAGTTTATAATTCAGTTCTTCTATTTATGAGCAAATATACCACAGCAGAAGTAAATCAAACATCTGGCTTTTTATTAAAAGCTGTTCTTCCTTTTTAATACACTCCTCTGCCTATAGTTATAGGAAAACATTTTCTTTAAATTCTGGAAGAACAATTTAAGCTAATTACTTTCAAAAACAGGGTTTGTCATGTACCTGCCTAGATTTCAGCTTGACTAGAATTTCTTGCAGTTACTTAGAGATACGAGACAAAATACTTGTGTTACATGCAACCATAACTACTATTAGATTACTTCTAAAACACAGTACAAATGGATTCTTACTGAAAAGTGTTATGTTATTAAAAAAACGAAAGATACAAGTAACATTTCTAAAGTTTTATAATTAATGCCATATTTTTTTGTAGGCATATCATTTTGGAAGGAAAAGAGGGTTAGAAACAGGAAGTCCAAACAGACTGTTAAATTCCCTCCCATTTATACTGGAAAGAAGACAGGTACTGTCCATCCTGTCCCATTTTTGACTAGTGTCATTCATCATCTAAGAATAGGTCAATTGGTGGTTGAGATTCAACACACTCTTCGTAGTAAGATGAAAACTTTTACAGTATACAAAATTATTTACCAAACCACATCAACAAAAGTAATCAATCCAAATGAAACCAGTCAGTTCCAGGTATGATCACAGCTGCACACTGCATAGCACTATTTTAAATTACTAAAAATCTGTTGTGGTGCTAAAAGAATGCCCTGGCAGAAGACAGCATCACCTTTTGCCCTGTTTTTTCTGAGCTCCTGAACCTCTTGTGTGTACTTGTATACTTCTTGGCCAATTTTCATTCTGGTAGAAGACTACTCACAGTGCATCATAAAAGAGTATTTTTGGCAGTTGCAAGCATTCACAAATGAAAAATATAACTGAAGTAAAGCCTTATTGTGTTGTGAAAATGCATATAAGTAAGAACAGGCTTCTATTTACAAAACCAACTGGAGTACTGCATCAAACTCTGTGGTCCCCAGCACAAGACAGACATGAAGTTAGAGCAGGTTCAGGAAGATGATCAGAGGGCTGGAACACGTTTCTTACGAAGAAAGGCTGAGACAGTTGGGGTTGTCCACTCTGGTGAATAGAAGGCTCCAGGGAGAACTTCTTGTAGCCTTCCAATACTTAAAGGGGGCTTATAAGAAAGACTGAGAGAGACTTTTTAACAGGACCTGTAGTGACAGGAAAAGGGCAATAGTTTTGAACTATACTGAGAGTAGGTTTAGATTGGATGTAAGAAAGAAGTTTTTTTACTTCTTTCAGTGTCAGAGACAGTCTCTCAGGGTGAGAGACGGTGAACAGGCTGACAAGAGAAGTTGTGGATGGCCTGTCACTGGAAGCGTTCAAGGTCAGGCTGGACAGGGCTTTGAACAACCTGATTTAGTGAAAGATGTCCCTGGCCACGGCAGGGGGGTTGGAGTAGATCTTTGATGGTCACTTCTAACTCAAACCATTCTATGAATACTTCAGCATATCACAAAACAATTCACCTTAAAACAATTCTCTTGCCATTTAGATTATAGTGCTGCTTCCAGACAAAGACCAAATTCACACTCATTCACACTACATGAAAACTCCAGGTTTCATCATTAGATCTTCACGACATTGCTATTCTATATGTCCAGAAAAGGGCATATGTTGTTAGCATCGCACACAACTAAAATACTGGGTACTGAGTTGTTACACCATGTACAACTTTGAATATCACATAAATACAGGTTGGTGACAGACAATCAAGCCAGAAGGCTTTTGGCCGCTTGACAGAAGGGAGACTGTAATACATTTCTGCTGTATGTTTTTAAACTGACTCACCATCCAGAGGGAAGGTCCCAAGTCTTAATGGTACAGTCCATTGATGAAGTTATTAGCCAACGACCATCAGGACTGAAAGTCTAAGATAAAACAGTCAATTTAATAGCACAACTGACAAGTCAGTCCCTACAGGAGGTCCTGTTTTACACAGTTCAGGATAAGATTGCTCCCTAACACCCAGATGAAATGGTCTGGCCACAAAACAAAACTGACATCACCTTATTAAAAGTGAGAAAAGGACAAAACCAGAAGCTATTTCAAAACAGGTTAACTATACGACACAGGATACATCTGGCTGTTAGTAAAAGCACTTTGGTCCTTGCTTTCATGTTAGTGATGAAAACCACTGAGCACAGACGTGAAGAAATCAAATGCTTACTTACTTAGTACACTTAGAATTAAATCAGAAGCTAAAAACTATTTCAATGAACACTACAAAGCACTATTACATATAACGTAATATAAGGAATTATCAGTACATTGCACAATCTCAGATCTGTTTATACTTTTTATTTACCTAGATCACCTTTTCTATAGATAGTTAAGACTGCTCAACAACTTTGCTCCTCAATGTGGTCTTCGTTATTCCTAATGCTTTATTTTGTTAAACCCAAAATTAGCTTGTTGCAAATTTAGAGTAAAATCCCAAAGCACACTAAAAATATATGCCCATTCAAACACTATATATTTTAACTTGAAAAGTACCATGGCCAAAAATGCCGTAGAGCTGAACTACAACTCTATTATTCACAGCTGAACATAATACTCAGTGACTTAATAGACAATGAGAAGTCCACCATCTTTAAAATGAATTAGGTATTCATATATGTCACCTGTAACAGAAAATGAGTTAACAATTACCATGTCATTAATCCGTCCATGGTGTCCTGAGAATGTCCTGACAATCTTCCTGGTTTCGATATCCAGAACACTAATACTGAAGTCATCAAAGGCAATTCCCAGAATACCACTGCCAAGAATCATTAGCACATATGATAGTGAATACTCAGAGACAAAAAATAAAACCTTAACATTGCTCCAAATATCTTTTATCCTGACGTAATCTCAGATAAACAGTATTACATTCCTTCAGTCTAATAAACTGTCTTGTAGTCTCTTTGTTTTGTCAACTAGTAGTCCATTGTATTTCAATGCATCAGAAATTTAAACTTTAGTAAAATATTTAGTTGCCATCCTAGACTTACTTACAGCGAAACAATATAAACATGAAATAGCTTCAGTTTCTTACCTGTCTCTGTGAAGCAGAATTGCACTTGGTGAAGAAGAAAGCTCAGTGGAGTAAACTAGATCTTTAGTTTTGAATTTCCAAAATTTAATTAATCCTTCACTGCCAGCTGTGATTATCAGCTGGTTTAATCCATCCACTGCTACCCCCCTAATGGCCCCCTCATGTGCTGCAAATCAAGGGAAAAGAAAGCTGTATTTCAGAATTTAAACATAGCATAGAAATCAGCAAAATGCCAAACACTCCTCTGTATGTCTTCACCTAACTACACTAAACAAGGAGTAAGCACATGACAAACAATTCTGAAGTCACCTGACAAGATTGCTCAAATATTACAAGTTTCTTTATCAGTACAGAAACCAAATTGCTTTCAAGTAAGCACCTCGAATACAACAGAAAAGCTGTGAGTAATTGGAGCTGAATATTAGCTTTTATTTCTGCTTTCAGTTGGGAGGCTTTTTTTGAATGTGAGATCTGAGGAACTTTTGGATCACTTATGAAATGTCTCCAGGAGGCCTGACCACTCCAGACAAAATTTACAGCTTCAGTTCTGGCACAGTCTGGGAGTTTTCATTTTATTTCTTAATCTATGCCTACGGCTACTAGCCAGTAATCAAACTCATAAAATTTATCCCACTATCAAGCAATGATGTTACTAGGAGACCACTTCACTTTTGCTATGCTAGATGGCTTTTAGAAACCCAGTAAGGTTTAAGGGTTCATCAAGGGTTCTTTGTTTCTACAACAACAGCAAAAAAATCAGATCGTGAGGGTCCTATTATAAATTGCAGACTTTGAAAGCAACAGCAAACATACATGAGGCTAAATGACATGAAATATGTATGTATGCAACCATAAAAAGGAAAAGTCTGAACACTGTCACTTACATTAAGTCCTAAGTTTGCAGCTAGGTAATTGAAAATAATAGCATATGCAAAGAACTGTACTTGCTTAGGATTTCAGTTTCCCATGCATGTAAAGTATTCTTTCATTTTTAACCAGCACAAAACAGATGGGTAAATTTATCTCAGAGATATAATGCTATAACAAGAAGCCAAGTACTGAAACATGATTATCTCAAAGAGCTGAGGCCAGAGGATCTCATTTTAGTGCTAACCATTTTGGTAACTGATAATTTTGTGTTAATTAAAACCCAAACATATGCTAACACTAGAGCTGTTAAAACTAGCAGGGATCCTGTCCTTCAGAGTAGGTTTCAAATTACTTCTGATTACAGTGCAAAAGAGGCAAGTGTAGGTAGGGTAATTACAGAAACTGAAAAGATCCCCAAATTCAACTTAAAAATCTATGTTAAATTTCCTAGATGACAGAAAAACGGGTTGTTACTGTTAAGACTCAGTATTTTAAACGTGTAGCAATTCTTACCTCTTTCTTTGCCGTAACACCCTCTGTGAATGCCAGACTGCATGTTATACACATCTACCCGTCCAGTTGACAGCCCAATTACAGCAAAGTTTCCACATGAGGTAATATCAACTGCCTTTCAAGGGGAAAAAAAACCCCAAACAAACCATCTATGAAAACAATTCTTTAAGTGTGTATCTAATTAGCAAAGTTGTTAGAAGATATATAACATATCAGGAATACAAGATACTAACACATTTTTACTAGACTTCTTCAAGGAAAACTGCACAGAACAAACAACAGACTACATCTGAAAAAAGTAGAGAGAGGAGCTCTTAAAATAGGCAAATAGTCAACAAGTAATAAATATAGCAGTGCATGCTTATGAAGGATAATGAAATACTGACTTAATTACATCCATCAGAAATCATATTAACACTATAGTGTTAACACTGTAACCTAAATGACTAACCTATATAATCACGACATCCACAAATTCAATCCCTAAGACAAAGTCCGAGCATGCCAACTGCATGCCTCTTTCAATGCCCGTATTTGCCAATGTCACACACAGTTTAAATAGTGAGAAACAAAGAAACAGTGGTCTGGACATATTTGGAAAGATACAGTCCAAAAAATCTAGTACTTAAAAGAAAACCAGGTTTTTACAATTGAAGTGATCTTGTCTACCACTTAACTACTAAGCATAAGGTCAGAAAAACAATTTATGACAAGACACAGTAGTAGTATGAATGTCTAGCACATGAAATATGCCACAGTTACTACTTATCTTGAAAGCTTGTAAGCCTCAGTAAACATTTTTATCTCTCATTGAGTGTTAGACTTTCATTGTGTCCAGTTCAAGTTGTAAAGCATTTTAGAGGGAACATCCTGCCTGCAATTTGGAAATACATTTTTCCATACTGCCAATAAACAGTATCTTAAGCAATTTGCATTCACAGAGCAGGTTTATCATCACAGGCGTATAGTCAACCCTACACAACTATGACAGATTAAAGGTAAACACCAACCACCTATCTGAATTGGAAAATAAAATTTGCACTTGACCTGGAAAAAACACATATGCAGCATTTTTTTAAAACTGTATACATTACAAATCAGCTAGCAGGACACACTGAGCTGGCAGTAAGCACTTTGTAAAGCAACTAAAACACGCCTAGATAGTGCTTTTGCATTCTAAATATTGCTTCTGTACAAACAGAAATCCAAACAGCACATCCTGTAAGGCTGAAGAAACATTATCCTAAATAAACTTACTGTTGCATATATATCAATAGGCTTGTGTTTGCTAAATTCTTCTGGCCTCAGTTTATGAGCTCCCATGGAAGTTTTCTGATAGTTCCAGGTTGTGCAAGTTATATACCCTTGATGGCAGGCAACAATACTATCCCAGTCACTCTGATGTGCCACTTCTGCAATGTAACACATACTCCTTTTAGAAACAATCATTCTGAAGTCAAATAAGCTCATCTGATTTCATAAGAGAAATTACTCTGAAATACCTTTAGGCAGAATAGCTCATATTTAGTGTTCTTGTTGAACAGTCAAAAAGCTACCATTCAGAAAAAACACCTGGCAAACCATTGTGCCCATGCTAGCGTAACTAAAATGCAAACAAAACCATAACCATTTTTGGGGTATGTTATGTTTCATGTCTTTGTACATTTGAGTGTATGTGGTTTGGGAAGGATATTTAGACTTAAATGGTTTAAATTGCTCTATCTGTACTCATTTCCAGCCGAGTCTCTTGTTTCTTTAGCTGCTGAAGTAGCAGAAGCCACCACACTAACAACTTAAAGCAGAGTTAAAGAGCTAAGTCTGCTTCACATAGCAGAAGACACTTTTGCATTTACAGGAAAATCATTCCTCAAAAGCTCTGTATCCAAACTTTGTAGTAAAATATGATATGCATGGATTTAAATAATGAGCAAGTTTACTTTTTCCCCCCAGGAATTTATACATGAAAAACATCTGAGAGCTTGAAATTGGCTATTTCTGGAACTCCAAAGAATATAACCACCAGATATAAACCGGCTCACTTCACCAACCAAAGACAATATAGCAAAAAAGAAACAACTCTAATTAAAGATGTACTTAAATATTATGTTTCCAAACACATTTAACGTAGTTAAACCAACATACCTTAAACCAATCAGACAGGTCTAATATTAATTTTAGAAGTGTATATATATAGACACACACATGTATTTGCAACAAGTATGTACAGATAGTCTGTATCATTGAAGTCTGCAGATATAAATACCATATGTAGTCAAACGGCTACACAAAATTGTCAGTCCAAACCTTTCAAGGGATGAAACAATCAACCATCCTCAGAAGACAAAAGAATAGCTACACATAAAACAAAACAGACTTCAGGTCTGAAGAGGTCATTAATTTAAAGAAATATGCTTCATTTTGATGAAGCAAAGATAACTGCAATTGTACTTCAAAAAGCTAAGTTCAATATTTGAAGACTGAATTACAAATGAACAGAGTAATTGAAATTTGACTTTGAAAAGCGACTCAAATAAAGGAACTGGGGAATCAAAATTAACGACTAGAACCAAGATTTCCTCAGCTGACAAAGTCTTCATCCCCGCTAATTGCTGGTTCTCCAGCCTAGGATAATATGTACACCAGAAGATTCTGGCTCCTGTGATTGAGATTTGCAGGCCAAGAGCCAGTTAAACATAAGATTTTTGAAATAAAATGCTCTTTTTCTGAAATAACATAAAAGTTTACCAAGTAAAATGTCATTTTCAACAGCCACTCAACAGCTCACGCAGGGCCAAAGAATCTCAATAATCTCATCTTGATACAGCATGAGCTTTCAAAACAGTTGTGTCTTGAGGTTTAAAATGAAGACATGATGAGTTCTGTAACGTATCTCAAAGACCACTTACCTGAAGCAAAGACTGTAATTGGTGGAAGTGCCATAGTATCCAGCTTAAGACCTTTCTTTTTTGATTTCTTTTTGTTAATCGAACCTCAAAAAAAAAACACCAAATGTCTCAATCTCATGGCTAGATCCAAGATAATGTTTTAAAAAGGATTGTTTACTAAATGTAAAGTTCCTATTAAACTCAGAAAAATTTGGCTTACGTTAACACAGCATTGCCGCTACCTACGATTTGAAGAGCTAAGAACATTATATATAGAGCTCCTGTAAAAATTAATGTGATGCTGAGCAAATCGTTAGCCTGTTACATTCACAGATGTCTTGTGCTGACATCCTGAGGCAGAGGTCACACCACCACAGCTAAAACCATGGTCACACAGACAGAACTATATAAGCAATATATAACACCCTTTCAATAAGCAGAGAGTCAGTAATTTCCAATTTATGCCCAAAGGATATATATAATCAATGAATCTACATCTGACTATTCAAAACTATCTAAATACATATTTATCAATATATATACATATTTAAAAATAAAATTATTTTAGTCTCTGAGTCTTGCTCTCTGAACTGTACAATAAAGTGTCCCTTAACCACAGCACTGTGTGGAAGATGTGGTTTTTAAATTAAACCCTACATTAAATCAAAGGAACTAAAGTAAAGAAATATGAATTAACTAATAATTTAGTCAACTGAATAGAAGACGAGTGGGGTAAAAAGTTGTAATTACACATGCTGAAATGTCAGCTACTGCTTTACACACTTGTAATACAACATCATGCCAAACATTTCCCACAGTGAAATAACATACACTGCCAGGCTACAGAAATTATGTTTTTTGAAGTACAAACACATCTGAGAGGACACTTTATATACATCAGGAAGGACTGAGTTTGCCAATCAACTGAGGTGAATAGTTTTCATACAACAGTGAAAATAAGGCCTCCCTGATGTTTTAGCTCCTGTTTAAATAAATGCTTTTCAGGGCTTTTTTCACCAATATTTGTACTTTCACTGAAATACTTACCACGTCCTAAACTTTTATTGAACTTTTCATGCACTGTTGAAAAAGACTGCAAAGTTCCATCTTGACCTGACAAAAGCAGAGAGCAGTGAAGGGAAAAGATCAACTTCTGTTTACTCATAAGCTATCTGAGCAAGAAAAGCAGAAGATAAGCACTAAGAAACCTGAAAAAGCCATAACTAAAGTATTTACAAAAAAATCTGATCCAAGAAAAAAAAAGACAGAGATACACCATAAGCAGTGGAACTAATGAAGCCTAATTTTCTATGGCCTATACCCATTCCTACTACTTTGCCCCACACATGATCAGAATGACACCTCTTTTATGGACATCTTCTCCATGATCAATTCCTCTGTCCCTTCTCCTTTCTCCCCCACTATTAAAACCTTAAACAAACAGTTACATCCTTCAAATACCTCCAAAGCTTTCCCATGACCCCATATACTCCCTCATTAACCGCAATATTCCTTTCTTTATCCTTTGTCTAACCAACACATGCTGTGGCTGGTTAAGAACTAGACCTAGGTTAGCCAGTAAGCTAACCCAAACAAAAACGGTAACAGCCGAGCTGTCCATCTTTCCTGTAAACCAGGACACTAACGGGACTTCCCTCCTCTACCCAGTGACCAATGTCCACAGAACCGATTGGAATTTAATTTGATAGAAGGACAGAAGGCTCAAATTTGAAACTAGCAAACAGGTTCACTTCATCGGGGAGACATGGACAAGGCAGAACCAGAAACTAACAGAAAATTAAACTGCACAACTCATGTAAAAATCACAGGCACTGAGATGATTCTTAAAATTTGAAAAACCACAAAACATTTTTACAAGGCCAAAAAAGTAAGGAAACGGAAAATTAGTCAAAGTGAACTTGAAGAATCTGAAAGACAATGGAACAACTATAGTATTCAAGCAACCTTTCTTTGCTGCTATGATACAGAATAGGGCAGGATGTATACACTGGGAACTGGGACAAATGTTAACCAGGATGAAAGCCAGTGACACTGGTGAAATTTTACAATGCTAATTTGTGAAGATGTCTGTTCTAAAGAAACCAGTAGCACTGGAAAGGCACCCCACAGCATTGCTACTTCATTTCTGTTGTACAAAGTTCCACCACTGATTCAGAAAGGAGCGTGGAGTCATTCTTACACTGCAGATACATGAGATCTCAAAGCTTGAGACCCTTCTCACTTCAGTCATTGCCTCTGTGCCCTCTCCATATGTTTCAGAAAAGTTAACAAAGCAGTAAACTGCAAAAGCAAATGTGAGGATTCGTTAAGCAACTCTTGATTGTTACTGTGGTTCATCTGGTGTGAGCTGAATTACTGTCAAGTAACTAGTTACTTGAATTCAAGCTACAAGCTGGAAGACCAGGAAGAGATTTTAGCACAGGTGGGTTTATCACAGTGTACTGCTGTGCTGTATTAGGTATAACATTCATCAAAATGCAGTGTGATGTTTTCAAACGTTGCCCATGTAGGCAATTTCATTACTTCAGAGTAATTAAAGGTTAGGTGAAGAGTCTCTGTTATTCCATTACTGAAGTGTTCCGGGCCACAAAACAGTCTGATCTAGTACTTAATTTCCTAACTTACTGATTTTTAAAAAGTGAGTTCCTAAAGAAGGGTAGTCACTTATGCATTTTTACACTTTTAGGTTAGTATCTTGGTAAAAAGCAACCTTGGGAATATATATTACAGACACAATTGAGCTGTGACAACTTACAAAGACACTGCAACCCACAAAGCTTGCTCAGACTAGTGGGAAAAGTGGATTGGCTCCTCTAAGTTACTAAATGCATTATGCTGCCTTTTTTTTTCCCTGTCACAACAGAATTTCCCTACTTGTTACAGGTTTTCATTTTGACTAGCTGATAGTTCCTTAGGAAATAATAAAACAATTTTTATTCAACAAATATACAAATGAGGATGACAAAAGCAGCTCCTAAGCTTTTCTGCCTGTAACTACTTTTCAGCCTACCTGCTGATATATGTTCCTCTAGGGAAACCGTGAAACAGTTTGATACAGTAATAAATGATACTGTCTACACTAATCACTTACTATGCTTCATAAATACACATACATAACACAAGATATGTAATCTATTGTATTAATAAAACAAATACACTTAGCTCTGCACGTTTTCTTTATCATCACAGCATGAAATCAGACTGAAGAATAAGGATAAGAATTTATACCTGCACTAAGAATTTGCTCTCCATTTTGCCCATGGTATCTGATTTTTGTTGGTGGTGCACTATGTCCCATTCGTCTTCTCAATACACGTCCTGTACCACCAGGTCCATCAAAAATCCACACCTGCCTCCCAAGAATATGCAGAAGAACAAAGCTGTTAAACATTGCCCTACCAATAATTGCACCTCTTGGCAGTGGAACAAGCTTAGCTGGCAGCTGGTGCAGCAGACTTCACACATTGGCTTTCATCGTTGAACCTAAAACCCTGGAAGTTTCCACCATGGCAGCTGACTGTTTCCCGCTGTTCATTCTGTCCCTCCACCCAAGGCTAAGGGCATCAAGACATACAGTACAAAAGGGACTTTTACAACAGCAACTGCTCATGACCCAGAGCATTACAAAAACAGATCAAGATTTAAGACAGTGCACCTGAATATAAAGCATGACTTTGGAAAAGTAGATCCAAAGCTTTGTTCTTCAAGGCTGTCATGAAGTAACAAATGAAGCAATGACACCATGGTAAGAAATCCTTAGACTGCCTCAACTGAGAGCCAGCAACTTCATTAACTTGAGTTTTGTTGTATTTGTTTCATTTGAGAACTGCTACTTCAATCCAAACTAAGCATTTACAATTTGTAGGACTATAATAGGAAAAAAAACGTAACTGCAGATAGCAGCAGGCATTGTAACTTACCCGTATAGCATTATCAGCACCATTAGTAATAAGAAGTGGCTCTCCAGGGACAAACGACATACCAGCTATTGCTGTGGAATGGGCATCTTGCATCTGACACATTAGTTTCTTCTCTTCTAGATCCCACAAAGCAATGTGTCCAATTGGGCTACCAGCTGCCATTACTGGGTGGCCATCTGCTCAGAAAAACCCCAACAAACCAAACTTCAGGAGGTTTGCTTACTGACATTCAGCTCAGCCTTACTGACTTCTCACATCTTAAAACTGACACAAGAAAAGGCTGCAATCACAAGAAAAGAAATCTCAAGCTGATTCTAAAAAAAGCGTTTTAACCGAAATATTCTTATATGTCAAACAGAAAAGGAAAAAAGTTAACTAATTAAAAAAATGTATTTTTTTTCATATCAGATAACAACAAATATATCTAAATCTGATGCTAGAGATTTTGCCTGAAAGCACAAGAGGAATCGTACCTGTATTATTTTCAGAAGTTACTCTATACCACAGATTCTTCCCCAAACTTATTAGCCTTCACACTTCAGGATGTGATAGTTACTGTATCACCACTCTAGAAGTTATCAGTCTTTTTTAAATCCTTTTAAGTTTTTTGCTCAACAGCTTTTAAAAATAAATTTCATAAGTTGATTCCACATTTATTCAATCATTCTAAGCAATAATTACACCACAATTCATGGAATTTCTACTTTTGTTCTATTTGCTCAATCCTGTCTAATATTAAGGAGATAAACACATCATACTAAGTTCTAAAAGTGTACTACAAATAATATAATAGGTTTTAGAACTTATCATATTAACAGAAAATCCCACCGCATATCCTACATAATTGGTAACTAATCTTTTTGCTCCAACAAAAGAAAAAGCTAGCTTCAAATTTGCAATTACATAATCATAGGTAACTTAACCAGACAGGCCTAGGGTTTTTGTTTTCAGTAAAGCTTCACAAATATGGCAATTTGCCAAGTTCCGTTTTAATTTAGATGAAGAGCACTTTACTCAAAGACTAAAATAAGTACATGAGTTCAAAACAACCACGTTATATTTACACTAAATTTCCTAACTATAACGACAAGAAAAGAGAGAGATTAGAGAACGCCACACGTGCAGGCAGGCAATGGAAGTTATTTCACTTCAGTAACATTTTGAGTTAAATGGCTGACACAAAAAAAGCACTCTTTCCATTTCTCACAAGTCTGTCCTCAAGTCTGTCCAGCAGCATTCTTCCTCTACAGGATCTGCATCAATCTGTATTCTGCTAAGATTTGCAAGTTTTTCTATTCAAATGAGATACTAGATTCAGTATCAACAGTATCCTCTGTACGCAGGATCAACATCAAAGTAACTAGCTTCAGTAATCTGTACGTGCTTGTTAGACCAAAAAAAGTGTGAATATAGACAGCGTTCCCTGGTAACATCCATTCAGTAGTCAACTATTAACATTCTAAATTTGTTTTAGAGGGGGAAGGTGCTACTAAAAGTAGGTTTGGATACTAACACTACAGTGTACTGGTCACTGCACTAACTCTGATAACTGTACTGTGTTATGTAAACACAAACTGTCTTACCTTTCTTTGAAAAGTGAGTACTGTATGTCACACTGAGTCAGTACACAAGAAAATGCTATACAGCAGCCAGTATGATAAAGATGTGTGATCTCCCTTACTTACTGGTAACTTTTCTACGTTACCTGCAGCCTCTGAAAACTAAAACTCTCAGCCCAAATTTTGATTCTGAAATACTTTATCAAAACATATTTTCCTACCTTCCACTTACCTTTAGTGATTTCATACATATTTTCACTAAAAATGCTAAGACTTACCTGTACGAAAAGATATTGCTGTGATGGGACCCCAGTCTTGTTGAAACTTCATCAGAGTTTCATCAAACTTAATATTATGTACAATGATATGACCAGATACAAGACCGACTGCAACAACATCCACTGCTGGAGCCTGCAAAAAAAATTGAACAGCAACTTAAATGAAAAAGGAAAAGTTTTTTGCTACACTACTAATACCAATACATATAAGACAACGTGTCTAAGTCCAGGACAAATAGTAAAGAAACAAATAAGGCATCTTGCATGAGATCTTCTACCTATATTCCCTTAATGCATGACTGAATATCTGATAAATCTAAACAAAAAATACGAGATGCAAGATTTTGCACTTAAGTCTCCACCGGATGAAACAATTCTGTTTCCAGAAACTGAAAGTCCTTTGAAAAACATCTCAAGTTTTCAGTAGTTCTGGTAGACCATTATACACCCTGCCACACCTCCCCATATTTACAGATTTTACCCAGAACTGCAGACCGTTTTCAAAGCTGTCACCAATGCTACCCAGAAATTTTTATTAATTTTTATATCTACAAAAATACAGCAAATACAATTACAAAGTATTTTCTTGAATCAGCAAAATCTACACTTTATTAACCTCCAAAGCAAAACAGATTTTGTAAAAAGCTACGAGTATTACAGAAGTTACACAATACACATGCATTTTGCAAACAAATGGTTTCTGTGAATTCACTACATCATTCAGTGATTAGAACTACAGATGTGATGAACACAAAACAGCTAAGATGCTAAATGTAACACAACTAGGACTAGAGGAAGGGCAGATAAGCCTTGAAGTCTACCTCTCTTCAACATCTGGAATGCTCACAAGAGGGTTATTAAAACTACCTGAGAGAATACACATCATCATTACCACTGTAATTTTAAACAACAATATTTTGCCTGCTCTTCTTGACCAGTTATGTAAGAAAATAAGATAACAAAAATACTAACTTGTTCAAGAGTTGTGACTGCAAAGTGCCACCCTGGAAACGAGTATAAGAGTTTGCTGGAAAACAAACAAACAAAAAACATAAATCAGTTAACCCTCGGGGATTTTCCACAACAAAATGGATCCTTTATATGCATTTACACAGAAAAGTACTGTGAGTAGACATTTTCTTTTCTGTATTTCTAGGTTATTCCTATTTCCCAATTTATATAGCATATACGGCATCTCAAAACTTTAGAACATGAAACAAAAACATTAGCAGTGATATCATTGAAAGTATACAGTAGTTATAAGAATAAAACACTGAACTACACAAGCTGAGTTAACACCTATTTGCAGTACGTACATTAACATGCAGGGAAGTTCATGGTAGCTGTAACTTTCATGAGTTAGGAAAGCAGCTGATCATGGTAGGCATGAAATACCATTATAGACAGTGCTCTACTGGGACATGCTCAGAGACAACTACATGTCTACACATCTCTCATTTGAGTATATGGATCAAGTGCTAGTAATTACCTCCACACTGCCTGCCAACAGTTCCACAACAACCAAAAAATTTAGCTTGGAAGAAGGGAGGCAGAAGGCCTGAACATGCATTTACTAGTAATTATCTTCATGGGAAAGCTATGTGATTCCAAGAAATAAAAAACCCCAACATAATTATAAAAAAAAAATCCTGAACAATCCCAGACGTTTTGCAGGGGGAGTAAACAACACCCAACTTGAAAGGCATCAGCATTCAGGGAGCAGCAGCATTCTTTATTCCTGGAGATAGACCAACTGAAAAGTTGTGCCAAAGGAGTCAGTAAAAGATTCCATGTTCAAAACCTACTGCAGTTAAAAGTATTATTTGTTACATATGAAACGAGGTGGCGAATGAAGTATAATGAAGTTATTAAGAATCTTACTTGGATTTTATATTCCATAGCTGCAAGCTCCCTTGTTCACTCCCAAGAAGAATTTTATTCAAATAGGTGCTGGGATGCAGAACTGCAGAAACTGCAAAAGTGGCCTTATCAAAATCCACTTGAAGATACTCCTCTGCAAAAAAGTAAGAAACAATGTTAGTGAGGCTAACCCTACAAATCCGCAGGCTTATCATCCCTTGGCAAATGTAAAGCAGAACTGATGTTTACTCTGTACAAATCCCATAACCGGTGTTTCTTGCATTAAAGGATTAGCCAGTGTGTTACAGGACAGGCTAAACTTGTCTATGTTATAACATCTGTTGGCTTGAAGGTATATTTTTTCCCTATAAGCCTACCTAGCACAATAATGCTGGCAAAACTGTAGTGATTTATATCTTTCTGAAGGATTCCTGCTCCTGCCCGAGCAAAACACCTCATCTGATTAGCATGCCTTTTGTTTGTTATAGCAACTTCAAATCTCTAAAGCCTGTCTGCAGTCACTTTTGAGACCCAGTATCCAGGGAATGACACTGGTCACACCGAGACTGCTTTCTAAAGAAAAAAATTCAGGGCAGTGAAGAAGGATTTCATAAAGCACTTTACAATGGCATGAGAAGATGCTGACACAGTCAACAGATTATTCATAAGAATTTAGTCTTACCCAGACTGGTACTGGAACTACAAGGATTTCAGAGATGGTGCCAAAGCTGCTGTACTACAGTCTTTACCAGAAAACGAAACACTAAAATGCCGTTTCCATATAAGCATATCTCTTTACACCTATGTGGAACTTTACTGGGTCTCTGCATGTGATGCATGATCCATTCACAAAAAATTATTGCAGGATTAGGACTTCAGATTACTGTTTAAGCAGTACTATCATTTAAAGATTTTTTTCTTTTTTTAAGAATAAAATACTTCTGAATGTGCATGTTTAAAAGACCTTTCTTTAAAAATTACTTATTGAATGTTTAACAATCCTACCCTATAAAGCAGTTTAAAAAAAAAGTGTCTCTCACCTTCTGACTGTATATTCCAAACAATAAGAACATTATCAACATCCACAGAGATGACATGATCACCAAAAGGCTGCAAAAGGTGTATCCTTGCCTTGTGACCTTCATAGGTATGAACCACCTATAATTTCAAAATAGAAATGTTTTCAATATAAGTTGTTGAGGTAGCATATCATGTTAACATAATAATTGAGGACAGCTAACACATGTTAGTAACAAGTTTAAATAAAATACATGGAAAGGCCATGCAACTTTAAATGGAAGACACACTATTTTCTCTGATATTTAGAACTGTTGGCAAAAATATTTTAACTAATTTTTTCAGTTACTTAGTTTAATTTTAATTCATTTAATTTATGCAAATTAACAATCTATTTTTATCTTTAAATAACTACTTAATTATTATAATTAATACATAAACGATAGGTCAGCCATTACAGAATTTGCTCTTACATTCTCCTATTTTAAGCTTTTTATTCCTCCTTCTACAGGTATTAAACGTCTATGGAAACAGATGTTTATCGAAATTTAACTATCTCGAAAACACAAACACCACACAACTGGTTTGTACTACTAAGCAGTAAGTAAACTAATGAAAACCTCTTTGTTCCTGGCAAAAGCATGGAGAACATTGTCGTATGAAGCAAATATCAACATGCGGTCTGCTGCCAAACATGCAATGTCTTGTGGCAAAGCATTACCTGTTAATGAAACAGAAGAAAAGTTCAACAAGTTTAAGGTTCATAACAAAAGAGAAAGCCTGACAGTGTATTTATTTAGCATGGTGACCCACCAAGAAAGCCCTCCTGTTGAATATCTTAAGAGAAATGCACTCATTTCAGATGAATGCAAATGTTACCATAAATAACACCACACTGGTAACAACAACATCAGATCGATAGATCAACAAGGTGGTTCTTTTGAAAAACAATTAATAATAAATTACTTAATTACCACTGTAAATAAAGGCACACTTTAGCTTTGTGAGGGCTTATAAAGAAGTTATAACACTTCTGCAGACTGTCAGAGCCCCACAGTCCACTGGACTGCAAACACAGATGATAAATCAGATTCTCAGCATTAGCAATGCTAATTAGGTTAAGCCATTCTGCAGACCTGGAAGCCAGTGACCCACTCCTGCACCCGTTTCCTAATTACAGCTAAAGACACTGGGAATTTACTGAATGAATACATCTCACTCTCCACCTTGTGACTGGTTCAGAAAGAGTGACTACTGTTGTGTTCTGCTACTTTACTAGCTCAAATGGTAAAAGAGTCAACGCTCCAGACCACACTGAGAAGCTGCTGGTGTGGTTTCAAATGGTAGAAAATTGACAAAAAAACCCACCCAACTCTACAGAAAAATACTCTCAATCTAGGAAAACATAAAAATGCAAATGACAGTGCTTAATAATTGTACAGAAACACCAGAACAAAAATCAGCCACTGTGGGAGTGCGCCTACAACACAAACTTTCATCATCACACAGCAGCCTTCTCTACAATGTTGCTTTGTATTATGAATTATTATTATATACAAGGAATCCTGTACCCTTTGCTGTACTGCAGCAGAGCTTCAATGGGAAGAACTAAACTAAGAAATTAAAACCGGGTGCACTTTAGGAGAGTTTTCCTTTCTTTGAACATGTTAGACATCTTCCCATAGCGTCTCTGAAGTGACTTAGGCCTACAGTCAGGTTACAGATACCTGGTACTCCACATGAGCTGTATGCACGTTTGCTTAGGCCAAGATAGTTTTAGGCACACTCCAATTAAAAAGTTCAAAGGACCAACCACATAACATTAATAAGCCAACACCACCCCACAGAGAGGCACATTGTTCATTTTTTCCATCACAATTTTATGTGTAAACATCTCAATTTCTCAAAAAGCTTAAACGATTACAACAGTTACATTAATGTGTTTACAGCTGTAACTATGCACTGCTGATCTTCTAGATCTAGTCCCAGTTATGTGACAGTTATTTACTCTCAAATCTGCAAGTCCTCTGTTAATGAAAAATATTTTGGTTTATGAGGTCTGTGTAAAAACTTTGTGGTATACGGAAGTAAAAAACCTACTTTTCAAGACAGCATGCATCTCACTGAATCATCTAAATGTCAGTTGGAAGGGACCTTTGGAAATCATCTAGTTCAACTTCCCACCCAGCTCCTCCCAAAGCTGGATTATCACCAGTACTAGACTGGGTTAACTGCAGCTAATACCGGCTGAGTCTTGAAAACTTCTGGGCAAGGAAGTTGCTCAAGCTCTACACTGTACTACAGTTCCCTCTTAGTCACGGCCATTTTTTCTAACATCCACTGTGACCCTCTCAAGCTGCAGTCTCTGGCTGCTGCCCCTTGTTATTCTGTCTACCATTACTACCATAAATTCAGCCCCACCATCTTCATAACTGCCCTTCAGGTAAGAGGCTGCCTCTAGGTCGGCCCGTATTTCCCCCTTCGCAAGACTACACAAATCCAGTTACTTCAATGTCTCTTGTCATACTGTAGGCCCCTGACACTCACCAGTTCCTCGGCATCCCTCCTGAAATAGGAAGGGGAGGGTGGGAGGGGGAGAAC
>VZSZ01008417.1:1405518-1445532 GCA_013398815.1 Ibidorhyncha struthersii | reverse complement strand
CCTTACCCTCTAGAGCCCTCTCCCATGGGATTTCTCTAAGCTCCTGATGAAGAGTTCATCAGAAAGGATGAACTCATACTGGAGCTGATGTAGAGAACATCTGTGAGGATAATCCAGGAATATACAGAGTGATCTAACTAGAAGATGACTGTCATTTTGTTTTTTAAAAAAAATTTGGGGCAAGTTTAGCTTTGCAGAGTAAGGCTCAGAAGAAAACATTACTGCTGTCAACAAGCACCTTAGGTTAAACACAAAAGAAAATTGCTACTTAAGCTATATTAGCGCAGGAACAAATTTTATGCAAGAAGTGTGCAGTGATGTAGGGACTCCTCAGCTGACATGTTAATGTTTGAGCCTCCTTGTCCTTTTCATTGCTCATCTTTCATGCTGTGAAGACACCTTCTTCTATGGATGACTCCTTGATAGCTGATGTACTGTGGCTCAGCATGTCACAGTGTTGTTTAAGGAAATTCCATTAAGAAGTTCAAGTTCTCAGCACAGCCTCTCAGCTCACTGAATGATCTGCAGCACACATTGAATTTGTGGTAGAATACCTTATTCCGCAAATTGCCTGGTCAGAAATGCAATTTGCTCAGGAGTTATATACTATTCCTTTTCTCAGAAATATATCTATATTCAAAGTGAATAGATGTAGTCTCTGCATTTCTAGAAAGACATATCACCTTTGGTAAGCATTTATATTTTGTTCTGAGTATTTAATACCTATGAAAGGATCCTCCTTTAGCATTAAGATGTTGTCCATCTAAGAGATGTGAGCATTATTAGAATAAGTACCTATGATTTGTTTGGCTTGTTTTTTTTCCCCTCAGGATGAGCTGAAACTAGCTGTGAAGCAGGGTGCCACCCTACTGACATGCATTAGGGAGCCAGTCACCCGAAGCGCCAACAGCAAACTCAGTCCAGATGAACTGGAAAATGTGGCAACTGTAGAAAGGTCAGTGAAGCTGGATTACCTTGTGCAAGTTGCTAATTTATTCCTAAGAAATGCAAGTGTAATTTAAATTATTTAAATATGCAGGTTATAAATTCCCACTGGTTCGGCTCTTCAGGATTTATTGGACAGGTAACTCAGAGAAGGGAATAGCTTTGAGGAAGTTACTTGATTAAACTGTTAAGGCAAGTTCAAACAAGTCCTGAATTTCTTGGTAATTTTCGTTTGGACCACTAACTACCTGGCTGATTTAATGTGGGACTTACTTTCCCTATAACATGCATCCTCCAAGCTTTTGTGCCTGATTAGATAGTTGCATCTGAATCCATGTGAGATGAGAGGGTATGTGCTTGTGTGTGTCTGTGGAAACACTGGGGGAGGAAGAAGTGAAGGTGATCCTCTGAAACATACCACTTCACAGCTGCGAAGAGAGAGAAAGAAACCCCCATTCCTTCCTACAACGCTAGTTATTACCATAAAGCTTTTAGTCACCATGTAGAAGTTTCTGCTGTGCCATGTGATGCAGTGGAAAGAGAAATGTCATGCTAGTGTTTCAGCGTGCCTGCATTCACTGGGAACAAAGCTGCCAAAAGTAAAGCTGAGCTGATATTTTTCACTGAATACTTTAAAATCCTTTAAACAGTCATCCCAAAGGAATTTGCAAATTCATCTTGAATTCAACAACTAGCTTTGATTAAAAACATGTTTTTCAGGGATAGATTGAAAGCAGAACTTTTGGGGTTTTTTTTGAGAGGACTAGGAGTGAGCTATTGGTGTTTGCCCCAATAACTTGATGATTCCAGAACTTGCTGGACTTGTAGGAGATCAGGCCTGGTCCCCTGCCTGCCCAAAGAGTGCCCATTTATTGAAATATAGGATAATCAGAGAAGACTTTCTTTTAATTTTTTGTTTCTGTTTAAACTGTTCTACTTTGTAATATAATTAATAGATCATTGAGAGACTGTGAGGATGACTCACTATTCTGGTGTCAGACATTTTACGCGAGGTGTATGACACCTTGGTACTTATTTCTTTGCGAATGAATGTTTATTCATTTACACAAAGTGAAACAGTGTCCATGGGAGGCATTATGAGTTTCTAATCTATTGTTTTTAATGGACTGGGAAAAATGATTCCATCCTTGTCTGTTTCTGATGGGTGAAGAAAATGAATGAGTTCTAGAGTTATGCTTTAAACATTCCTTAAGATAATAATTGCATCATATTCAATCTGCATTAGCCTGGGGTGAATTATCAGTGAATAATTGGGTGGAAGCTAAGGAGACACAGCTGCCTTTGGCTGCCAGTGCATGGAACAGCTCTGTGTTCCTGCTGCAGGTCAGGAGGCAGGACTGCACCTGCCTGCCACAGTGGATCCATGTAGTTGTCACTCATCAGTCACACTCCTGCCTGTCCCACTACAAATTTCATTCTTTTTTGCTTAAGGGAAAGTTGACAGAGAGCCTTCATACCTACCTGGCTCCCTACAATCTCCCTACTCTTCTTTCTGCCATTGGTTGGTGTAACTTAAAAGAAATTAACTATAGGAAATAAGTAAGTTCTTTTCATTGTAATTTCTTAACAGGTTGTTGGCTCAGTTGGATGAAACAGAAAAGGCTTTTGATCAATTTTGGACCAAGCATCACCTAAAACTAGAACAATGCCTGCAACTTCGACACTTTGAACATGATTTTAGAGAGGTATTTTATTTGTTCATTCTGTCTAGCCTTCTCTGGTAAATAAAGTCAGCTTTTACCCATAGGTAGAGTATACTGACAGTCCAAAAAGGAGGTTGGGAGAGAAGCCCTTCATTATGAAATAGGAAAGGGATATTAAAAAATTGAATTCTTGACAGCTATCAGATATCTTACAACATTTGCATAAGGCACAGTAAGGAAAGTGCCAGCCTGTTAGACTGTTGTGAAACACCAACTTCTGGATAAATCATTTTGCATTTATGTGTGATGTTACCAAATATCACTTCTTCTGTGATGGTAAGTTGCCATTCCCACCAGAGTCAATGGAACACAGTTCAGAAAGCCCAACTGTCAGCCCAAAGGCTGGAGTAATACAGATTCTGGAGTAATATAGACTCTGGAGTTACAAATCTTCAAAACTGCACGTGCCTAAATACATAGTGAGAGGCAGGGCAACTCTTTGAAGAATAATTTGTTGCTTTACTCCTTGGCTTTTCCATTTTGGAACAGGCTGAAAGACTAAACTTGAGATGCAGCCTGTTCTAAAAGATGTAGGTGAATGTTTAGAAGCCATAGGTTTGTTATAATTTTATGAGTATCTTGCGATGGGGTTTGGGGTGGGTTTTTTGTTGTTTGTTTTGTTTTGTTTTGGGGGAGTTGTGTTATGTTTTTGTTGTTTTTTAGGTAAAACTGGCATTGGATAATCTCATGGAAGGACAAGCAGGTTTTACTGACATTGGAGACAGTGTGACTCGAGTGGAGCACCTCCTAAGGGAACAGAAACAACTGGAAGAGAAAGGACAGGTTTGCACTCAATATAGTGTCCTAGCTGCTATAGACATGATCTTCTAGATACTTCTCTGTCACTGTCCTTACATCATGCTTACTCTCTTCTCTTGAGTCGTTATTTTAAATTGCAAAACTCAGATCCTAGTTTCCAGAAGTCAGGGTTGTTCAGACACAGTAGTTCAAGTTTGTTACTTGGATAGCTCGAATCCAGGTCAGTTGGAATCTGAAAAGCTCAGAATACTTAACAGGTTACCTTGCCCACATAACTTTTAAGGCCATTCTATTCAGACTCATAGCAGTTTGAGGAACACTCATACCTTCCAATAAACACCTTTCTTTTCCAGCCATTTGGACTTTGTAATTCCACCAACTGGTCAGCTGTGATAAACATCACATTTAGTATTTTTAGAAAACATTGAACAAACTAGTAAGTTGAATCAGAGGAGGATGCACGTGAACAAATGGAAAAGCTGATGATCATCTTTTTTAAGAACAGGATTAAGATTTAGAAATATTGTGATCTTTGCATAGCTCTTCTGCAGAAGCCTGAAGGAATAGAAGTTATAGTAATATACATTTTCCTTCCATTGTCCACATCACATAATGCATTGATGTGTGCTTTATTCCCGTTAGCCACCTCTAACTTCATCCTATCATGACTAAGTGTTATGGTTTGAGGAACCCACAACAATTTATTGTTGTGTAGACAATTATTCTCTCACCTGACGACCCCTCCCCAGTCGGGAAGGGGAATCAGGGGGGAAAAAAGGAAACCCTAGGGTTGAAATATAAACAGATTTAATGGAATACTACTAAATAATTATCATTAATAATACTAAAGAACCAATATTGATCCTGACACCAATATAAAATACAGAAGGATTATACTCAGCCAATTCTATCAGTAGGAAGCTGTGCACTCCCAGCAGTGGACAGTAAATGTGGGACACTGCGAGAGCTATGGCTTTGGGGGGAAGGAAAGGCCTCATGGGTCCGGCACCAGGGCAAGAAGTTCTCAGGATCGCAGCCATCAGGGAAGAGAGAGAACTTCTCAGCAAACTTTCTAATTTATATTGAATGTGACATTCATGGTACAAAATAATCCTGTTGGCCAGCTTGGGTCCAGTGCCCAGGTCTCGCTTCTCCTCATCCCTCCACCTGGCTAACTTGAAAACACTGAGACCTTGAAACCCACGCACCATAGCTGGCTATAAAGAAAATATTTTCACAAACTCAGACACTAGAGTCTTCTAAAAGTGCAGTTTTCCCAGGCATTAGAAGAGAAATTAGTCCTGTGTCACTCAAACCAGGACACTAAGCTGATGAATGGTACTCAGTCAGTAGGATCTGAAGAGTTTTGCAAAATATATCTTGGAATCAAAAATAAACTAAAGCTTTATAAACCTGGCAATTAGTGAGTGAAAAAAAAATATTATTGCAACTTTTGCAGGAAAAAAATCTTATATAATGAATGTCCCCAGGATGTGGGAAAGAAGCATACAATCACAGTTATCACAGAATGACTAAGAATGGAAGGGACCTCTGGAGGTCATCTTGCTCAATACCCCTGCTCAAGCAGAGCCACCTACAGCAGGTTGCCCAGGAGGGCAGGCAGTCCAGATGGCTTTTTAATATCTTCAAGGGTGCAGACTCGACAGCCTCTCTGGGCAACCTGTTCCAGTGCTTGGTCACCCTCACAGTAAAAAAAGTGTTTCCTGATATTTAGATGTAACCTCTTGCATTTCAATATACTTAGTGACAACGAAGTTGGTCTTCAATGTAAATATAAAGTAAGACAAACCAGCTAGATTAATGTCCCAAACCTTTACCTCCAGGCTACAGCAGGGATTACAGAGATGGATTGTATTTATTATGCATGTCATTTTAAGATCTAACTTTTAATTTTTTTCTCATTAATTTCACAGGAACCTTTGGAGAAGGCCCAGTCTCTAGCTCTCCATGGAGAACAGCTCATCCAAAACAACCATTATGCAGTTGACTCCATTAGGCCAAAGTGTGTTGAACTCAGGCGTATTTGTGATGACTTTACCAATGAGACCAAGAAAAAGTATGATATTTTGGGAAAGTCTCTTGAGCTGCATAAGCAGTTAGATAAGGTGAGTGGACCTTCTCAGATGACAGCCCTGGTAAGGTTCTACTGAAAATGAATGTTTTTACAAGCTTAGGTAATTTGGATGAAAAGAAAAAGTATTATTCCTTTTGTCTCCATTTCATTCAGCAACTGTTACTATAAATATTGGAGCAGTAGCTTCCCGTAATTATGGTCTTAAATGATGAAAAGTAGGAAATGAAACTAAGAAAAAATTGAGCTGGGCTGAAATTTGAAATGAGAACCAAATGCATTCCAGTGCTTAAAAATAAACTGTTTACTGCTTGTTCAGTTGTTTTCACTTTCTCTGATCTAGCTAGAATAGCAAGATAAACGCTTTGAGAATGTCCATATGCTCAGTGTCCAGCCTCGTCTGAAACAGGAATTACCAAAATTTTATGGTAAAAACCTGCTTTGGAATATTTTTAACTGAGTTTTATAGGTCTAAGAAATTTTGGGGAGTTTTGATATGGTTCAAATATTAATTTTGGGTTTTGGAAAATTGTGTGACTGAACACCAAAATCAGGTAGTACAGCTGACAGATTCGATTTGCAGCAACCACAGTAACACTTCTCCTCTTTGCTCATAATATTATTATTTTACATGTTACTGGACCATCTAGCCCATGAGAGCTGAGTTGAACTTGCTATTGTTCTATGTATCTAGGTGGGGTGACTTGTGGCGAGGAACTGTTGGGTGCTATGAAGTAACTTTCATTCCTTTTAGTGATATGTTAGGGCAAATCAATATTTCATAGAGTAGAAGCAACACTTCACAACGTGGACTGTCAGTGATGATGGAGTCCTTCTTGCCCCATTTTTTTTTTAAAGGCAAGCCAATGGTGTGAAGCTGGAATCTACCTCTTAGCTTCCCAAGCTGTGGACAAGTGCCAGTCACAAGAGGGAGCTGAAACTGCACTCGTTGAAATTGAGAAGTTCCTGGTAACAGCAAAGGAACATCAGCTCTCTAACCCGAAGGAGTTCTACAATCAGTTTGACATGATCCTCACCCCTGAAATAAAGGTAAACCCCCCCCAGATGTGCATGCACTCACTTAGAATTTCAAAATTAACAATTGCCAAGTTGCCACAAGTGAGTGTACTGGGCTATATATTTGTGTCTGCTCAAATATGCCTCTTTCTGTACACCAAAAGGGCACAGAGGTGAGCACCTGGGGCAATACGTTTTACTCAGATGAGTAGTCATGGAACATACATGTGATTCTCTTCAGAGTAGTGCTGGAAAGACTGCATGAGTCACCATGTGCTACTCAGTGAAACTGAAGTCTCTGTGGAGTGCATGGGCTGGGTTGCATTAAACTGCAGCACAGTATGATATTCAGCTCTAGTCTGAGTGGATAACAGAAGTCCTTTCTTAAGTTGCTCAGTCCAGCACTGACAACCATCTGTTGTTTACCTTTTCTTTGCGTAGGCCAATGCCCAAAGAATTCTACAAAAACTAGAAGATGTACAAGAAATGTTTGACAAGAGGCAAGTAAGTCTGAAGAAGCTAGCAGCCAAACAGACCCGGCCAGTACAACCTGTTGCCCCACATCCTGAATCTTCCCCAAAGCGAGCATCACCAAAGATTACCAGACCAGCAGGAGTAGGTAGGCCACAAACAGCTGCCTTCAGATACACACCAATGTTTTGCCCAGAAGGTCCTGTTCAATTTTTGTTATCAGAATGAATGTTGTCCTCTGATAATTATAAAAGTTGAATGTTGCTTCTGTTTGGAATTTACTGAAAGTCCTCATTTGAGGCTAGCACGTGCCTTTAACCAAGATAGCTATGTTCTGCAAAAAAGAACATGGGTGAGGCAAATTTGAAACAGTGTGTCTTGGAGACCAGCCACCCTGTACTTGGTGGCAGAAAGAAGTCATCCCTTTTCAGCAGAGATGGTTATAAGAAACTAAAAAATGGATCCTTAGGGCTTTTGAAAGGGGGAACCTTTAGCAAAAAGCCTCGACAAAAAAATAATTTGCATGAAGAGCATGCAATAAACTTTGCTTTCTCAATGGGAAGATTAGGACGGCCAGTAGCCTGACCATTTTGCTTTCTAGGCATACTACCACAAGGTCACACAAATGGCTCTGTTCTCCTCTGCTCCCCAACACACATCCTTTCTCACCAAGGAAGATCATCTTCTTCCAGTTACTGTGCCAGTTTGACGTCTGTACTTTTTTCCCCCAAACCATGCTAGCTGTGTTCTTAATGTACAGTTGCTATCTCAAGTTTCAGCTTCACTATTGGCTTAAGGAAAGCTGAGACCACAATGCCCTTGAAGAGGTTCTGCTGTGCTACCCACATCCCCCAGCAACGTGTTCCCTCTTGCACTGTTGTTGGCAGTCAGTTAGCTATATGACTTGTGATTTACCTTGAATACTCAATGAACTGGCTGCAGAAATGTAGTAGTTAGTTTTCCATTGCATGAGTTAGAAAAATGTAGGGAGCTTTGGAGATCATCTAGCCCAATCACCTTCTCAAAGCAGCACTAACTTTAAAGTTGATCAGATGATTGTTCACTGTGTGGCCACTAGTGCTGAAGTAAAGGAATTTGCAGAAAAATGGGGTTATGAGGTCAGAAGGTCAGAGCTAGTTAGTCCCTATTAGTGGTAGTACAGTTTTAGATTGGCTTTCACCTATTATGAAACTGCATTTTCAGGCTAAAAGATAGTCTTGCATTCCTGTTTATGCATGAAGTCTCTGTGTTAGTGTTTCTTGAACTTCATTCTTGCCATTTTAAAGCACTTGCAGATTTTTTTAATTAAACTTTTGGTATAGACAGAACCTTAAAAAAGAGTCACTAGTATGTAAATGACAATGCTTTAAGTTTTGATTCTTGTTCATACAGCCAATCAAATACTTTGAGCTCTTTCACAGAAAATCACAAGGTGCTCCCTCGCTCTGACCCTTGCATTGCAGTTCAGTGTTAAACAACACAATACAGGATAACTGTGTGACAAAGATTAGTCTCTGATGTCCTGTTGCAAATTAATAGGTAGATGAAATTTATTTTAAAATGTTGCTACAGTTGTTCTCTGAGGAGATGCAAAGTGCAACACAGTCCTGTTCAGATACTGATAAGAAGACTATAGGATCTGATACAGTTTCTTTATGCCTGAAGATGATTGACCTAGAGTACCTCTGTACAAAGAAACAGAAGTCCCGGACTCTCTACAGTTTATCCTGGGGCTCAAAACCAGTTACTTTAACTGCTGTGCACTGTCCATGTATATTTACATGTACTGTGTAATAGCATCCTTTGGGTATTACCCAGTTGTCCACCACAAAGAGTTATACTTTGAATTTCCTGAGTGCTCTTTCCCTCAGAATGCCAAAGCACTTGTAACCTCTTTTTTTTTTTCAGAAAGAAAACTGAAGCACAGATAAACTGAGTGATTCACCAAGGAGTTTCACAGTCTGAGTCAGAAATGTGGCTGAGAATAGAAACAAGGACACTGAGTCCTATTCCAAGCCTTGAAAATGAGGCTGTGAAATTCTGTTCTTGAAGCTACCCTCTTTTGGACTTTCCTCTGTCCCCTTTCTTCAAATTAATAGGTTCAATGCAGAATGAGCATTTATTTACGAGGATCAGCATTTATGTATTGGGCACCATCTTGGAAAAATGAAAGAGGCTAAGAGCACCTTCTTGAAACAGATACTGTACAACTTAGTTATTTGTTACCCATACCTGAATATTTCTAAAAGCTTGCAAAATAGAATATCGCAACAGGAAAATACCATGTTCCTAGGCTGTGTAAATACAAAGGCAGGCAAAGGCAATAAAATGTGGTAAACAGAAATAGAAGACCAGAAAGAAAGGCTTTTGTCCCCAGGCAGCAGATGTAACAATACCACAGGCAGCACTGCGATGGTTGTCTGTGAAAGGAAAAAAGTTGCATTTGTTCCAGAATAGATTTGATTTTGTTTTGTTATGTTTTGTTTTGACTTGCTGACTCTCCATTTCCCTAACAAGGAGTGGTAGAGAAAATTCAATCCAATTCAGTGTGCTAATGGGAAAATCTTAACAGATGTGAAGGCTCAGGCATGAAATACTCCAGTATTGTAACTGTGAGAATCTTCATTTTACGTGGACATATATATAGGTGAATACAGGCAGAGCTGATACCAGAGCTGAGAGAAAGGGCAGATTTCTATCACGGAAATGACTGTGACAGTTTCTTATGTCTATGTCCTTAGGGTCTCTGGTGACTCTTGGCAAAATCTTAGCTTAGTGAAGATCCGGAAAGGCAGCTCAGAGCTGCACTGTAAACTCTCCCTCACCCAATGCTTTTCGGTGAATCTAGAAATTCTGGAGCAAAACTTTACATTCATCCCATTTTTGCTTGAAACTTTTGGTTTCACAAATGAACTTGTAAATTTTGCAGGGGCAGGCCTGTTCAACATTGAAAAACTAGTACTGGAATTATCATGATGCTAAAAATTTTATGCCAGCTGGACTTTATGCACATTTTAGCTGTGGGAATCTGCTTAAATATTATTCACAGATCAACCCATAAAAGGCAGAAAACCCTTTGCTGACCCTTTTATAAGTGCCTTGAAAATATTTAAGTAGCATGTATGACAACTCATTTCAAGGAGAACTCATGTTTACTCCCAGTGGAAGCTGCTTGAATACTGCTAATGGCTAAGCTCATCCCTGTATGTGTTTGGAGGAAAGAGCGGGAAATTCCTTTGCTCTAGTTCACTTCTGAGGGCATAATTTTTGATTATTTGACTACATGTTTATGCACTGCATTTCTGTGCAAAGCTCCTTAGCGGGAGTGAATTGGGTTATCCACAAAGTTAAACCCTGCAGGCTAGTATTGCCCATAGGCTGTCAGGCCCAGTGGGATAACTCACAGAGCTGCAAAGGATAACATAAGCTATTAGGGGTGACTGTAGTTAGCATTTCTCTGTGTTTCATTTGCTTGTAATTCTCCCAAACTCAAACTCTTTGAAATGAAACTTTCCCAAAGGCCATCTGCTTCAGCATGACGCTTTCTTGGTAAACTTCAGTAAAAAATGGTTTGGCCATTTCAGTGGACAAAGCTAGGAAAATTGTCTTAGTTATCTTTGTGGTGAGAACTGGAACATGGCAGTACAAAATAGTTTTGTCCCTTCCTAAAGTGTCGAGATTTGGCAGTATTATAAGCACTTGGAAAAAAAAAAATCTCAGTTCATATGCATTCATTATGTATGAACTTGCTACAGTTTGGCTCTTATAGTCCTATTTCCTTTGTTGTCAGCAAAAATCTTTGGGACCCAGAGACAATATACGTTTCTTAACCCTTGCACTGCTTGTTTCCTTGCAGTACAATCTTGCAGCAGCTTAAGCCCTTCTTAATGCAGGGCTGTGACAATTTCCCTTTCTCCTCTCTTCTTGGCCCAGCACAGCAGTGTGTTTGTGACTCTGCTGTCCTTCAGTACATAACTAGTGGGAACAAAGGAGAGAAAAGAAAATTGTCACCATGGGGAGTGTTTTGGTTTTTTTTTTGGCTAGTTCAGCTCCTCATCATCCAGTTCCATGAACAGCAGTGCTGACAAGAAAGCAGACAGAAGTGTGTGCCCAAAGGTTGGGAGGAAAGGGAGAACTGTACCAGACCCAGTTCAGATGGGTTGCAACTGTTCTGGTGTCAGCTCTGTAGCTGTGGCTACTTACTGCTGCTTTTACTCCTGCTAACATGGGAAAGAGAAGCTGGTGCAATAGGTGTAAAGGTTGCAACCTGTTAAATACCCAGTTAATGTGATTCAACTTAGTGCAATTGGCAGGGGGGGTGTTTTTAATAACTTGTGCAACTACATAAAGAAATCTAGATTGAAAGAACAGTGAAAGACTGAAATCAGAATTGCTGGGTGGGGCATGTGCTCTTGAAAATGTGAAGTGGCATATAATACTCAGTAACCTGAAAATTCAGTTTGAAAAATGTCAAGTTGGTCTCCCAAAGTAGTGTATTCTCTTTTGATCTTTATCTGTGGAACTCAGAGCTCTCAGTGTCATTGATAACAGCCTGTTACCTCTGAGAAGTGCTGTGGAAACAGCTCAGTAAATATTTATGAAGTACTTGAATTGTAAAAAGGACTATTAGAAAAAAGACAATTATTTTCAGAGCAGGGATTGAAATAGCATGCAGATACTAAGGCTCTGGGCCCCCACTGAGAAATACAGATACATCAAAATAGTGAATAACTGCTCATGAATTAAGTGGTTTTGATTTCATGTGTTGAATGAGGAAAGGATTCTTAGAGGAGGGTGGACCAAGATGCCTTAGCAGGACAGGGGCAAAATTCGGGTTGCACACGTAGCTTTGCTTCTGGCATCTCTTGTCTTCTAAATGCTATAAAATATTCATGTAGGGATTTCTTTGTGTGCAACATAAATATGAAATACAGGAGCAGAGATGTTAAAATTTCTGTGAGCTCATTAAGCAAATAACATGTTTAACAGCACATTGTACATATAAAATCCATGACTCACCATACAAGGATCTTAGAAAGCCAACTTGGAACATGAAATTCACATGGGGGAACACAGCTGGAGCCTTTTCAGTTCTTTAAATAATAAAAATTTAACGGGTTCCATCTCAGTTAAATGTGTACGACTGCTCATTGGGTCCATTCCAGCATACCTCACAGTCACTAATGCATAATACTCACTAACTAATAACATCTGGATAGAGAATAAAAGAAGAATGTCCTGCAAGAGTCAGGGGGTGTGTGCAGGCAAAGTGAGGCTGCAGAGAGATTAGCTGTCTCAGAAAAGATGGTGAATGTGATTTTCATTAATGGTTTTGAGAAACCACCAGTTTCTATAGTTCACGATACTTCTATAAACGAAGTAGAGAAAAAGAAAAGATGCTTTTGATTTTGTGGCTGTAGGGCTGCTAGCGTGCTTGGGCAAGTCTAAGGGAACCAAGTACTGTGTCTCCTTGCAGAATAATATTCCACATACAGAGGCCTTGCGCTGTGCTTCTTATATGGGCAGATTTTCAGGGGGCTTGACAGCATTTTTGCTAGAGCAAAGAGGTATAGATTATATTGCCTAAGGATGGAAAAGGCTTTCTGTATTAAGTCATTAAATGATAAACCTTAGATGCTCTGGTGTTTCTTTAGCTGCCTAAGCATGCTGTTTTGTCATCACCAGCATTCAAAACCACTATTAAATCATTAACTATCTTCAAACTCATGTTCCTGTGGGAAAGCATGAGCTGCAAGCCCCAATAAACAGTTTAGAAGACTAGTCGTTTCCATGCCTGTTCTTGCCAAAGGACTTTGATTCTGCTGTAGGTGATTAGTGAGAATGCACAAACTCTCCCACAAAAAACAGATGGGGAAGTATGTGGTTGGGAAATTCACACAGGACCTGAAAGTAAAGCGTGGTACTTATTTGAGGGGGGCTTTGAACATCTTCCAAGTGCTGGGTCTGTGTCGTAAACCTTGACTACAGAGTCTCTGTCTCTTGCTAGCTAATGAGTCACATTTACTCTAGCAGGAGCAAACTTGAGCCCAATTACCTAGATGAACTAATCCAGTTGTCTCTGAGCACCTGGGAGCTGTACACAATTGTGTTTGTGCCTCATTGTGTGATGTAGCCCCTCTGTGAGAGATGAACTCCTGAGAGATGGTGCCTGTACCCTGCCATGCAGGACCAGGGTGGGGAAATGGATGAAACCACAGCCTTTCCCCACAGGCAGCACAGCAAGTTGTCCTCACTGAATTTACTTCAGTCCTGGAGTGGTGAAGAGACTGCAAAGCAACATTGAGCACATGCCCTTTCCTAGCAGCTTTAGGGACAGTACAGCTCACCTTACCACTTGCTGTAGGCTAGGTAATAAAACAGTTATTCCATATTTATCATGCAACATATTCATACAAAACTAGTAAGCAATACTAAAGCCCCATAGAAGAAGCACAGTGGTGCTCCAGGTGAATGCAAGTGATAGACCCAAACCCTGCTTTACTGTAAATATCCTTTCAATAAAAAGTTTACCTCTGCATACGATACCCTTTAACAATATTTGCTTTAAAAGCATCAAGCAACGTCAAATACTAATGAGTTCAAAATGAAATCTTCATTACTCATTATCCAGGGGAGTACTGTGAAACAGGATGAAAACAACCTTGAAACCATGCAGATCTTAGATTGTTTATAGATATAGTTTTCCTTTGTTCTGTGCCTTTGTTCTTTCAGTAAGCAGTTGAACACCATAACTTTCAGCTTCCTCATCAGTACAGTAATGACCTTGAAATGGCCAACTGTACTGAATTTTATAAGAGCTTCCTTTTTAAAATATTTCCAGTTCCAGAGTACTTAGCTGTTTCTTTCTAAATGACTCCAGAAACTACTTAAATGTAGTGACATACAGCAGTCTCTGAATATGGGCCATTCAATAACTCAAAAATACTCTGGAGCATAACCAAAAGAAAACAGATTGCTTCCCGTTTTCAATTAATTTCTGGGTCAAATTGGAAGGGGGAAGTTTGCTGTGTCAATCTGAATCAAATTCACCCCTGAAATATAAGCAGTTGGATTTGACTGTTCCCCTGTCTTGTATCTGCCACCTCCTTTCTGAAATATGTCATTGGCGAAGCCAAGAGTAAGCTAATAAACCAACCAGAGAAATCTGCTGGATCAAGGAGCACCTGCAGTTGGGCTTTTGTAAGTGCGTCATCTTTGACTTTAACTGTCCAGTGCTCTCTTTCCTGGATCACCTGGAGCTGTCTGAGTACACAAGTTGTGATCCAGACATCAAAGTCATAATAGATTTCCATGTTTTCTGCTGACTGCCTTCAGCCAGGATTTTCATACCAGTATCAACCATGTCTTCAAGCTAGAAAGTTTTCTGATTAATGAACTGGTCAAACAACTTGGTATTGCTGACCATGCTATTCTAAGCAAAAGTTCTCATGTTTCCTGAAGTTATTTCCTTTGCTTCCATTCCTTTTAATAACACATCCAGTATATATACAACTTGGGAGTTAGCTTTGTAGAGCAATCCAACGGATTGAACTCAGACTTAGACAGGGTAACTGAACATTGGTGGCATATCTGGGGTAGGCAGGATTGCCTGGTAAGTGTGTGGGGGAGAGTATGAAACAATGTCTTGGTTTTCTTTAATTGAATCAGGATTTTTGTGATCAAGTTTTAGATACATTTTTTTAATGCTGATTTTTCAAGGTATGAATAGGATATAGTTGGGAGAAGCTCCAGAAGAGAATATTGGTCAGTGTGATAGGTATGATCACGGCCTGCAGCTTGTCAAGATCATGGTGGATGAGAATTTAAGGCTTAATAGAAGCTTCAGGGTGCATTAATATGGAAAAGAGTGAATTTGCTGATGTTTATAACCACTTTACTCAGGGATTCATGGGGAAAAACATAAAAGGGCCTGTTTAAAAATTTATCAAATAGTTGATGAAGGTTGGCATTCTGGTTTTGCCAAAGGTAGAAGTCATCCTCCCTGCAGATTAGAAAGGTATGAAGAACTTTGACAATAAGGACAAATGACTTATATTTGCTGCATCTTGCCTTGGGGGGCCTTGGTTTCAAAACATCAGTACACCACTTTTTGGGTGAAATAACAATACCTTTGAGAGAACAATTACTACTTCATGGAAAGCTTTCTTGGGGACGGGAAAAAGGCATCTGTTGAAAGTCGTGCTCAAAATCAAAACAAATACCCTGCTGTATATTCTGAAAGAGAATGATGCAAGAACCAAATAGAGTTGACATTCGCATTTCCGCTCAGTCCTGGGAACCGTAAGAATCCTCTACTCGTTGATTATAGCTGCTGGTGGCTGCCAGACTTTGCTGTTCTGTTGAAGAAGCTACCTAATGTGGAGTCATTGTGATGAAGTAATAGGCATGAAATGGACATTGCCAAGTCCTCATGTCATTCCGCATGGGATAGAAACAGGAAGATTTAAGAAAAAGTTGGAGAGAAGTTGCTTTAAAATTTCTCTTCCCAGCTGAATAAGGCAGCTGAACAGGCACAGGGTAGACATGTCAGCTTCTGTTATTATTGTCCATGAAACAGATACATTGTCTTTTTAACTGCATATAATTTGGGGTGTTTCTATGCTTTTTTTTACTACATTAAAAGAATTTAATGACCAGGGCATTTGAAAATGTTAATGTCCTCCCCATTCAAAGATGTCTGCATCTTTTTTTATTGCATCCCTCAGCTTCTCCCAGAGAAGAAAAGGGTATTGGTAACAACCAAGAGTCTCAACACCTCAAAACATTAAACTTGGTGAAACCATTTTAAACAGAGCGTTACTGTATGCATTTGAAAACACCAGCTTTTATTTTTGGAAGAGTTCTTGTTCAATTAGAAAGTTTTCCCAAAGTAAAACTGAAAAGGACCTAATCTCAGAATTGCAACAATTTTGTTCTTTGTTGGCTGACCCAGATACTTTCATCATTTCATCTGGTATTCATACTTGTTTTTACCACGACATGCATGGTTGTCTGTATCAATTCAGCAACTAAGAAAAAGGAAAGCACTGTTTGCCTTGTATTTATATAACACGCACTATGAACTCATTATCAATTTAAAACAGAGATCCAAAATGTAAGAGAGAGATGACTTTCTACTCAAGCCAAATGTGTGACTCCCCTTTTCCTAGATCATTCTCAGCCTTTTCGTTGGACAGCAGTCTCGGGATAAGTGGTTAAGTTGCTAAGGATGATTTTTCTAGTAGCATCAGACAGCTCATGGTCAACTGTGGTTTACAGAGCCTGCAAGGCCCAACAAACCTGACATGACAGAGCGTATTCTGAGCTCATTTCCTCAGATTTGCTGCCATTACATACATGGTCACAGTGACTTGTTGAACACCTGTATGATTACCCTTGAGACTCCTTTATGTGATGAAACCTTACAGGGAACAATCCTTTATAATCTGACATTAACAAACCATTACCAGAACCAAAATTTCCCTTCTTTGGGAACCCATACAAGTAACAACACCTGAGCTGAAAAACTGCACAAGGCAAAATTACCCAACTGCTGATAGAGCTGGCCAACATTTACCTGTGCTACCCTAAAGATGGTTGCCAGGGCGGAAGCCAAACCAAAGCAGTCACAGCGTGGAGCCGTAAGTGCCAATTCGAGACACAATGGAGCAATGAACAACGTAGCCCATCCCTTGTGCCAGCTGGTCCTTGGCCAGCCACAATTGAGTTCTCTTAGTCAGGTCTCAGCTACCACTGATGTGACAGGAACTTTGCTCATTCGTTTTATTAGGAAGTAGTATTTCAACTTTTAGCACACATTTTCTAATGTGACTTTCTTTTTGACTCCTCCAGCTACCAACAGGAGGTCCACAGAAATATCCTGTCCTCCAAAGTCCATTTCTGAAGTAGAGTTATCAAAAAAGAAAAACATCAAGAAGACTAAAGGTGGAATTAAGGTAGGAGTATCTGTGTTTTGGGGACATCCCACATTGTGAGAGAACTCAAAACAATATAAATATAGGTTTCCATATTTATACTTGGAATTAAAATATTGAACATTTACAAGTTAATCCTCTAATGCTAGAGCTAGAGCATGCTAAGCATTTTTTATTTACACTTCATCTTGCAGTTTGAAAGTTACTCAGATGACAGTGTTAAAAAAAGTTTTATGCTCATGTACATGGAAAAACAAGTTACACTAAAGTAGAAATCACTTTCAAATGATGAAAGGGGAAATGTGGAGGCAATGTCCAACAATAATACATTAGTTCATCCAAAGTGCCCATCCTTTCTTACAGCATATGAACTGTTTTGTTTCTAAAACTGGAATCATATTCCAGCTCCTCTGAAGTTAAGATGTGTTATGTTCAGGGTTTTACAAAGTTATATATTTTCCCTCATTTAAATATTTTCTAAGGGTACTTTCTACACAAAGGAGGAAAGACTAGACATTTAATACTTAAAAATAAACCAACTGACAAAAAAAACAACCAAAAATTCCACTGTTACCTGTTGCTGCATGGGCAAGTAAAGCTCAGGGAAATGCATTTTGCTTTTGTTTCTCTGTGATGAGATTTGTTGCATTATTGTTTCTGCAGCAAGATTCTGTTTGGGACTCTGGACATCCTTATCCTTTCCTCCCTATTCCCAAGCCTGACAGCATTTAATAACCCTGCCCTTACAGCAGAAAGTCTTCTGTTTGAGCTGTAGAAACGGACTGGAATAACAAGCTATCAAGACAGTTGTTTGGCCCTCCTTGAGTATTTTAAGACTGAAAAGAGAAGGAACCAGAAACTTCATTCATCTGCAATTCTTATAACTAGGATGACATGCAGCTGCATCCTGAAACTTTTCATTTGCCCAAGCTAGCTGAAATAGCAGTTTTCAGAAACCAGACTTCTTTTTTTTCTTGTCAAATTCAAGTAATGCCTTATTTGTCTTATTTAAAATGTTTATATTTAGACCATGTAAGCGTACCTGTGAAAGAGACAGGACACTGAAGTTGTATTCTTAATGGTCTGTGCATAAATGTTTTGGAACTTTGCTGACATCCCATTTAGTTAAAAGTTTTAACAAAAATAAGGCAAAAATCAAAACATATGTAGTGCCATTCACTCACAACCTTCTAAATAATAACATCCGTCAAACCAGGACACATCCCTTTGTCATAATTTTCTTGCATCTTCCCTGCATTAAGATTCATATTATTAGCTCTGTAGAGCAGCGTATCATTAGAATGGTAAAAAATGCAATTTAAGATATGTTTTGAGAAAGAAAAAAATAGGAGCAGGCCCTGACTGCGTTGAGGAAAATAATACAGCTAATAGTCAAAAAGAATAGCAAAAGAAGTTGGGTAGTATCGGTGAGAGATATTCTCATCAGTAACACAGTTAATCAGTTGCATTCCTTTCACACACATATACGTAAAAACATGGTACAGGCTTTATAAAAACATGTATTAATGCATTCTTAAGTCTACTTTCCAAGACTACAATGCAAATTATGCACCCTCTCCTTCCCTCCCATTGTTGCTATAAAATTTTTGTTTGTATTTTGTTCTGATAATAGCTCAGGTGAGGATAGTTTAATGGATTTCATCATCATCACCAAACAGCTAAATAATTTAGCTATATAGAACATAAGACAGGCCACTGCTTTTTTCCCCAGAATCGGCCCTTTAGAAATGAAAGCGCTTAGGAACTTAAAGACTCTACTGGAGTTTAGATATTGGCTTGGATTAACTGCAAACTCGGCAGCTGAGTTGTTTCACTGAATTTGAAGAGAGTGCCTTTAAGTGAGCCAAAGTAATGCATGACTTTGAAAGGTGTAGGCAAGAGGAAAAGCCTACTTAAAACTTACCTGGAATACACTTGAAATGATCCAACTCTGCAAGATTGGACAAGTAGGTTAACGTTCATCAAAGTATTATGTACAAAGCCTGAGTCCATTTCAACCTGGGGACAGCCCTTGCACACATGTACTGTGCTCAGCATTTGAGGGTATGTGCTGTCTTACCCAATACTCCTATCAGTAGAAAGACACTTCTCAGAGGCATGGGACGGATTCCCTAGACTTGTCCATATGGCAGTGTACAAACAACTTTGAAGATGTTAAATCTTTGGGTTGGCTTCAGGCTGGAAACAAAAAAATAGTATTTCAGAGATTAAGGAACACACTGTTTTGCCTGTAATTATCTACATAAGGAGATAGTCCACCTTCTGTGGTGGAAGAACATAAAGACTTTGCCTGGAGTCAAGAATGCCTCCCATGCCAACACTGACCAAGGAAGTAGAAAAATAAAGATAAGAGGTATTCCTGATTTACAACCTACACATCTAGAATTCCGTTATTTTAACTTTTCTGGTGACTTACTAGACTAGTTAGGATCTGGGTTTTTATTCATTAAAAGAGTTAAAGTTCTACAAATAAAAGCATCAATAATTAAGTATTTTCACTTCTAATGTGTTTTTTTTTTATTCAGATTGAAGTGATGCATGAAGCTAGTCAAGGAGGATCTAGCAGAGTCCTGGTGATGAGTGAAAGTGATGAGAACTTGTCAACGAGGAGGAGGTAAGGCTGCACACGAGCCAGTGTAATTTTTCTGTCCTTAGAATGCAGATAACTACATTTATAGTACACTACCTACAACTTCTTTGAAGCTCATTAAGGTTAATAATTTAGATAGAATCAAGTCACTGAAATGCTTATAGCCACACATTTATACACAGTCTATTGGCTGGAAAAAGCAAGCAAGGCTTATCTTTTGTTTTGGTTTGGGGGAGGTTTCCCTTGTCTCTCCTTCAGTATGATTTAGATAATTTACTTATATTATGCCTCTTACATGGGTATACACTGAAGTTACTTGATGCAAGAGTGTATTTCTAAAAACACTAGCTTGATAAATTTGTCTGCCATAATGTCAGACATGGGAAAATGCAGCTTAATACTATCTGAATTTAATTATACCCTATGAAACTACTTTCACTGGTCTCCAAACCATCAGCTAGTTTTCAAAAGCTGCAGTGTGATCTGAAATACAACTTTTTTAAATAGAGACACATCTTTTGGGGAATGACTGCTTAAAGAGAACATACACATTTGGAAGTTAATATTAACAACAGGTTAATCTTTTAAAATGTAGCAGTTTGACACAGCTTTAGACCTAGAAGCTTGCTAAACAAATTTCTGAACTGTCTCCTATCTTGGAAACACCAATTTTGCATTTTGTGCCACAAAAGGTTTGGCTCAAGGTAGAATAGAAAGGAAGCCAGGGAAGAGGGATGAGGGGGAGGCAGTTTGAAGTCCTCCCCTAAGAGGGGACTCAAAGTAGCATTTAAAAGCATCAAAGCTGAGCCTGTCAGTTACAAAGAAAGCAACAAGAGATATTTACCACCTTTTTTGTGTTGTTTTTTTTTTTTTTAAAAGAAATAAGTCTGTTTATTCAAAACAAATTTTACAAAACAAATTGTCTTTTTGTGGTACAGAGCAAAGTTTAAGAATAAATATTGAATACTTTGTATAAAAATTAGTAATATCAAAGGGAAACTGATGCAAACCAAACGAACAGGTAAAAACAATTTTAGCATTAAATATGCTGTGCAACAATGTCAAACTCTTAATGAGGAGTGACCATTCAGGCTGATACAGTTTTATCTGTAGAAGTAAAAGCTGACAGCCCTGCATTGGAGCACCGAGACTATTGTTAAAAATGGTTCCAGATAAAGGTGTACAAATCTTAATTCAGTGTTTAGAACCAGAAAATACGAAGTTTTCTAGCTTCTCCATTTTTTGAAAGGAGTGCCTTCATGTTTTCCTTTTTGTTCAACAAGCACCTTCTTTTCACTGCAGCAGAAGAAAATGCATACTACAAACATCAAGGCCCTTTTAAGAAACAATCCAAACAAAACTCAAACCAGCTGTAAAACAAAGTATTTCAATGGTCAAAAGATAATGGCAAACTACATTTAAGCAGTGTTTTAGATGTTAGCTAGGTCATTACCCTATAGAAGTTTAAGCTACTTAAAACTTATTTTACTTTTGCTTGTATGAGTGAAAACAATAAATCCCAACACATAATTATGCTGGAAAAATTGTAGTCTTAGTAATACATTTTAGTTGCATACTGCATACAAAGACCCTCTTCCCCTACAGTGAACAGGGTGGCTTTTTCTAATAGTGCAGTTTTGCTGTGCAGCTTGTTGATTTAAATGGCTCACAACAGGTCAGAGATCTGATGAAGCAGCTTTCTTTCAGTACAGAATACTACTTTCTCTATATGAGCATTTATTTCTCCATAGTTCAACAGGTTATATAGATCTAGGGTTGTCTTGTGTTTTGTTTTTTTTTTCTTTTAAAAAGACACACATCCTCAGTACTGTAGTCAATCTGTTTAGGCAAGAACAGGAACCGGGTTTATTCTTTCTAAAGTACAGCTGTTATATTCTTCAGTCATTCTGACACCAATAAATGATTTATTTGTGGGCTCTTTATATACCCAACATTTGGGCCCAGTTCAGAGTCTTATTCTTTTCCTTCTGGAAAACCAATTATAGAAAGTTACATATTTCACTTAATCCCAGTAGCTACCTACCATCCATCTGAAATGACAGCTAAGAGAACAGTCAGCAAGCTTGCTCTTGGATTCTGTCTATGCTAACATATACCATTAGCCATTCAAACAATTAAAACCTGCAGCACAGCTCCAAGAGCAGTAGCAATTATTTAAACAAATGTTTACTACTTGTAGCTTAAAACTGTCAAGTCCTGCATAGCTCTTCTACAGTAAAGTCAGAAGAAACTGGTAAGTACCTTACTGCTCCACACAGCGAGAAAAAGGCTAGTCTTACACAGAAAGCAAGTAGTATTGCTCCTGTAATTAGCACATTTCCAACAGATGCTTGATAATTTGTGAGCTTTTGCATTGTTATTGCTCTGCTACTTGACTCTTTCAAGTTTTCAGAAGTAGTTTTCTGACACTCTCTATACTAGAACTTGTTCCAGCAACAAGTCAGTTCACATGCAATGTCTGAATGTACCTTCTGTGGACTGTGTCCCCGTTCCAGGAAGAGCTACCACAGGTTTGGCAATTAGCAACTAAAATATCTGTCCTGAGAGTCTGTGAAAACACCATTAGTGAGCTATACAAGAAAAGACTGCAGACATCCTAAAACTTTGGTTCTCTACAATATTTATATGGCACCACAGTACAACTCATAATGGCTGGAGTTTGAGCATCACTTAGTTCTATCCTGATTTACAATGCTCTGGGTGTTTTGTACCTCCTGCTGGTGATATTAACATTGAAATATATTAAAGATACAGGGGTTTGTGGACACAAACTACCCTGAAATTTTAAAGATAATCTTGTGCTTAAGACTTCAGGAGAAATATTTTAGTGATTTTGATTTGTGTACTGAGTTTCTGTGGACCAACATCTCCCTACCCCTTCACTGTGAAGTCAAACTTTGTGCAGAAAATACCCTCCCTTTACAAGCATGAAATTTTCCTTTTTAAAATCTCTTAACAGCTTCAAATTAGTTATAAGTAACATTCTCAGGGACTTTTGCTTGCTTTTCACCTTTAGAACCATGAGTATTGGAAAGCAGAGCATTGTTCAAAAAAAAAAAAAAAACAAACTCATTTAGCTTATTTGCTTATTAAAGACTGGACTGTTTTAAATATACTGCTTCGGTTTTCAGAAGGCAGAGAAAGGTTAACAAAAACAGTTACATGAGTAATACTTGATTTTTATCCTTTCATGTTCAGTCCTGATCTAAAGGGAGCTCCTTTGTTACCTAAACCCAACCAATTCAGAGGGCACTCAAACACTGTTTCCCTATTTCAAAGATTTAGGGAGCTTTGAGAAAAAGATTTTAACAGGTCTTCACTTCTAGCACTCACTGTTTCTCAGTTGTGGAGGTCCAGACTTACTTTCAATGAAGCACTGAGTAATGGTGAATACTTGTAGCCAATTTACTTTGCCTTAAACTACTGCAGTAGTCTCATTCATGAAGTCATAAATTCTATTTTCCTTGTGTTTTGAAAGGTCTACTCCATTTTGATATAACAGGTTTTCTTTTTTATCATGTGCCTTAGTTCACATAGCTTTTTTTAAAAAAAAAAAAAACCTTATGACTTACTGACAAGTTCAAAGTAACAGACATTATCACCAAGCATTTCAAAGTCTAGAAGTCAAGTCCATTATAGTTCATTTAATCCAGACTTTCATCCCTCGAAGAGCATAAAAAAAAAAAAACAAACCAGGCTACAATGTAAAAAGTTGCAGTACAATAGGAGAGCTATTCCAGTAAGAGTTTCTGAATGGAATTTGGGACTGTCTTTCCCACCCTCCCATTCCCAACTATTCACATTTAAGTTTTACCTCTTTCCATGTTAACACATATTTTGAATAAACAGCTAAAAAGTTGTTGCTCTGTTTTGGCTCAGTGGATCTTCAACGCAGATATTAAAGTATTAAGAAAATGCAGCTGAACAAGGATATGTGTCCTCGTAGTATAGTTTACAGAGAAGCACAATATTGACTATTCTGCAGTATATTCTACCCCAAATCCCCGAAGAAAACTTTTTGACTTTGGGATCTGTAGCCTGCTTCCAGAGCTGGTGAAGATCATCTACATGTCCATGAGATGTCATCATTTTGTTATAAATGCAGGGATGATATGGAGCCTTTCCTTCCCCAGAAAAAAATACATGATATTGTGGTACGATTCCCATTTTATTGGCACAGAGACCCATGAAAACATCATCTATATAAAGACTTGTATTGAGTGTCAATGAAGCCTCATATACTTTAGCTGCTACATCATTTGATATTACATATGCAGCTCCTGCTGTGTAGTCCGGATAAGAGGGCCACTGATACATTTCATATGGAACATAGTATTTGCTACTCTTGTCTCTTATGGGAGGGGATCCACGATGGACACGACCAATCCAGAGATCTTGAACACCCATTTGTGCTAGACTTTGAAGATAAGCAACAAGATTTGGCATATGGATAAATATATCATCATCTGCAGACATAAGGAACCTGGCATGAGGACAGTAGGTATTCATCCAGCTAAACTGCAAAAGCAATTTAAGAGTAAGATTGTGAAAAGTATCCAAGAAGTCTTGCTGAATCAAATCATTATATTTCTGGTCTTCCAGCTGAAGTTCTCTTTGCAGCTGTGTTTGCTGCAGATGATCTGTTGGTCGTCCTAAAGCAAAAAGAGTTTTAATGTTGGCATTAAGTTGAGAATGAACATACTTCTCATTACCCCAAGTTCGTCTGATTGCATCCCTCCGATGACGGTTTTCGGGAGAAGTCTTCACAAACAACAGGAGAAGGACATCCTGCTGCTGACATTTCTCTCTGTGGTTGATCATGTATTGGTAGCTTGATACTCTGTCCAAGTTATCCCTGTTGATAGACAGGCTGTCATTCACAAAATGGTAGCTATTTATGAGGTATCTGTATGAATAGGACTTCATATGGCTCATAATGTGATTATCAAATGGTTCCCAAAAAATCATAAGACACAGTATAAAGCAAGTGGCAAATATCTGCAAAAAATGGCATTTTCTGACTCTTCTGGGACTAACAAACATTCTGATGCAGTTTCTATAATCCTTATTCTTGTTCAGGATCAGTGTTTTTACAGTGCCTGTGTTTTAGTTTAAGAGCACAGTGTCGCCCCTTCAAGATAAGTGTCCACTGTATGGCATGTTGTCTTTCATTCAGTATCCTTTCATTCAGCTTTGTTCACAGATTTCACAAGTCATCTTTTTCAAAAAATGTTTTTCTTTGATTGAAAGAATGCAGACAGTTTTGAAAGATGAGACTTGCAGATGAGTATTTTCCCTGTGGGGCATCTTGAGGTGAACGCTACAGTTCTAAATTGGATCTTCTCATGTGTTTCTTTCCTTCGTGAAGATGAATACCTGCCAGTTGTAAAGCAGGGGTAGAGGAGAAAAGTTTTAGTGAGCTGTTATTAACATCTGGATTTAGGTTTGGTCATGGAAATGGGTTGACTACTCAGGCACTCCCCAACAGCACCCACGCCCCCCCCCCAAAGGAAAGCTGGCAGCACCCAGCTACACCCTCCCCAACAAAAAAAAACTGCAGCAAGTTAGAGGTTGTCAGTGGCCCTGAGCAAGCTTGAGGGAGGCTAGTGAAGGAGAAGGGGAACCTGACACAGAGGCTTCAGTTCTGACACAAGAAAGTCTTTCTTCGAAAAACCCACTGCCGTTAGCCAATGGATGACAACATTTTGGTTAAACTCTTTAAGCTGAGAGGGAAACCACACCCTACAAGTGACCGAGTTTACAAGTTGTCTTTGTATGGCCTAGCGAAGAGCGAGACCCTCTCAGAGACCTGCTGCTGCCCCCAGATGCAGGAGCACCAGGCCACCACCGCAGCCAGGGCCACCCGACAGGCTTCACCTCGCCTCCCTCACAGCCACCACAGTCCCCTGCGCTGCCACCCTCCCCTCCAGCAGGCTGTCTGCGAGAAGGGCCCGGAGGCGAATGGGAGCCCTTGCTCCCGCCTGGCTGAGGGACACAGGCAAGGCAGGGCCCGTGCCTCAGTGCAGCCCCCCAGCTCCTCACGGGGCCTCCCTGAGGGAAGGTGCCAGCTCCGTGTGGTCCCCCTTGCCCGTATCGCTCCTTTCTCCCCCAGCCCTGGTAGCACCACAACAGCTTCATCATCCATCAGGGTGCTGCCCACCCACCTCAGCCTCATGGGCAGCCCTGTTGAAGGCAAGCAGCCCTTTGACTTCCGCGGCCAGCCTGAGGTTGGCTGAGAAGTGCCACTGCTACAACCGTGCTCTGGTGCCACTATTACCAAACATCCCACGTATCAGGATCAGACCTCTACTTTCTAGACGATGGTGTAGACGAAGATTGTTTGTAGCCTGAGCTACAGTTACGAGGGAGGCTATGCAGCAAGCTACAGCAGGCAGGACCACGGGCAGACTCTTCAGTTAGGCACCCCCATGTCACAGATACACCTATTAAGGCCAGACAGCTGACATTGCAGCGCTACTGTCTCTGCAACCAGCTAGCTTTTTAGCTAAGAAAAGAATCCAAAGCACAAAAAGCTACCCAAGTCCAGCCTTCTCGCCCTGCAGTTTATGAAATTCAGATCAAGGTTGTCTCTCGTATCTAATAAACAAGAACAGCCTGAAGTAGCAGGTACTTATTTATCCCATAAAAACCCAGGAACAGAGCGAGTTCTATGTCAAGCAAGAAACGCAGGACTAGCACCATAAGGAAAGGCACCCCACAAGCTAAACACTTCTTGCATGGAAACACAACTCCTGGAGCAAGAGAACACAAACTGACTATTACATTAGAAGTTACGTGCAACACAAGTGTTTTGAGATTGTTTTACCCATTTGAGGTCTTGCAACTAGATTGTGTGATGAGAATGCAACAGACTATGCAGAGATAAGATAACTTGGAGCAATTTTGTGGTGTAGTTATCTACTGCAGGGAGGGGGACTGGCTGCTCAAAGTGGAAACCGTGCATTGGTGCAGTTGAGGCTTGCAGATTGTAGTGCATAACAGAAAAGCTGCATGGGCAGTTTGGTGCATAAAAGTCAGTCAGCACTTTTTATAGTATCAGTTTAAACCCCTTTTATTTTGGAAACATGAAGTTAAGCAATGCACCTCAGAGTTATAAACTCAGCAACTTTACAATAGTACACTATTGCAAAGCTTACTCGTTTCAGATGATGAAAACAGAGATGCAGACAAGTTGGAGTGTTACAGAAATCCAGACATTTGATAGCTCCTTTTGGAGGAGTGGGTCTGAAGATACCCACTACTTCCTGAGAGCGAGGATAAGTTCTGTTTTTCCCTTCTGATGTAGATACTTATTTGTGCTCTTTTCCAAAAATCTGTACTCTGCATGAAGTTGGCCAGTTAGCACAAATGCTGCAGCATCATCTTCCCCAATTAAGTTTACAAAGTTCAAAAAAAAAAAAAAAAAAAGACAGCTCAGCCTAGGTGGTCAAATTGCCCACTGCCATCATGATAGTTTAAAAGCAGCTGACTGACTTCTAAAAGTAAAGGGAGTACGAGACAATCTATTTAAGCACTTGAAGCAGAGTTTACCTCCATAAACACAGGAGTCCTACTCATCAAATACAACTTTTTTAGATTACACTTGGATAACATGTTTTGGCAACAGTCTGCAATTGCCCATGTCATCTGGTAAAAGGAGGCAACAGTCAACACCACAAACAAAGTGACAGAGGTCACAGAGGACTAGCAGTGAAACTAACCTCCATGACAGCTATTGCCACTAGCAAGAATAAAAGCCCCCAGAAAAACAAACAAACAAAACACCAAACAAAACACCAACACTACAACACAGAAATCACCATGGAAAGAGCTTTAATTACAGAGCAGATAGCAGGGCAGAAGAGATGTGCATGGACTAGATTTTCTGCTCCCTAGCATCCCCATCCTGGAAGTCAGAGATGCTGGAAAGCAAACTTAAGCTTGTCCTTGAAGTAAAAACAAACCATAAAACTCAACTAGTAAAGGCTAGAACAGTCTGGTCTGTTATTTCCTTGATCTATTTCAGGGGAATTAGATCAGCCTTTAGTAGGCAGAGGTTGTTTAGAATCATCCTCAGAAACATACCTCTCAGGTAAAACTTTAAAATGTGATTATAGACAAGCAACACTGATGAAATTTAAGGAGGCCTATACCTACCCGCCCCCATCTCCCTCCAAAAAAAAATGGAAACTTGCATTGAAAGTGCCAATGCACAAGTAGAGTCTTCTCTCAGAACTTTTTATAGCTGATTTGCAACACCCATCCTTTGGGTTTAGTCATGCTGTCTTTCCCTTAACAGAAGAACAGGTTAAGTCACCCCAGGAGCTATTCACTGCCAACTGATTCTCATAACTTTGAGAAGGAAATAAAAACATCAACAAAACCCACAACACACCAAAGCGTTCTTTCTGGCAAGAGGAAAGATCTTGGAATAGAGATAAAACCATGCTTGACAGTAATTTTTCTCACCACAATAAGGTGTTTTGCCTCTTGGTGTGCATTTTCTTACTTGTGGCTTGGAAGCTCTTAGATCCACTCAGATTGGAGAGAGACTGGGAGGACCAAGCACCCGTAACACAGTTCCTGTTGCTGCCTTACTTTCCAGTAGATTAAAGATTCACAACTGCATAGGGTTTTCCCCCAGCTGCAAGTACTGCAAGCTTTTTTCATCCTGCAGCAATTCTGCCTTTCCTAAAGGGGTTTATTATTTAACCTTTCAGTGTTACCACAGGCACAACTGTCATATGAATGTAGCAATTGTTTACAATTCTGTATTTTGCACTCTGGGATGAAAGTGGAGCTAGCATTGTTTGTTGTGCAAACTTGATAGTTTGTAAAGTGACCACTGTGGAAAAGCAGATTCTTAGGGAGCTACTTTAAATGTCCACAGAAGTCAGTATTTGGAAAAAAAAAAAAAAAACAAAACAGTATGAAGTTAATTTCAGGATAGAACAGTTTTGTAAGGTCCACTGAGGAGAGACAGACAAGAGAGACCCTAAAGAAACATGGAGACACCTCAGACATGAAACACCAGAGAGACAGACCCTCATGAGAAGAACCATGGAGAGACAAGATTCACACAAAAGACACTCCAACATGGAGATTTTTTCCAACTACCACCACTCTGATAAAAACGTAAACCCAAGAGAGACCAACTAAGACTGCCCAGGGAGAACACCCCACAACTCCCAGCTACAAATTTTGTCATGTGGTACAACACACAGGCTGGACTATAGTTAATCTGTAACAGATTCAATATACCACATCCCTGCATAACATGTATTGTAGGACAAAGACAAAAATCATAATGTACAGTTATTTTCCGCTCCTTCTGCCTAGGAGAGAAGATAAGTTTAGATCACAAGTGGCTTTTCCAGGCAATGCAGGATATTTCAGGAAACACTATTTTAAATAGAACCATTTTTTACTATCAGCTTGTAGCAACTGTCCCTTTCACATCAACAACTCTTAGATAAAGAAAGTTCAGAAGATCTACAAGAAAGAACACCTCAAACATTACGTAGTTTCAAACAGAAGTCTTCTGAAAAGCTGCTCATCTTTATGTCCATGTCTTGTGCTTCACTATGCCAAAGAGCAACTTCGTTTAAGGGTGCAGTTCCATGTGATGGTTGAGCTCAATCAAAAGCTTACTGCTGTCAGCTGGGGACAGCCTTACACTCCCTCTTCCCTCAACACTGCCATCTCATCCTCATCACATAGACCTTCCACAGCTTACAACAGCTCTCAAGCTTATATAGTTGCTCAACAAGTCAAATTCAGCTCCTCCCCTCAAAAAGCAACCTGCTGAAACCCTGAAAGAAGTATCAGAAAGTGGTTAATTCAGGTCAATCTGTATCTAGAGCCTAACCTAAGTTCACAACAGGACTTAAGGGTTGCTTTGGTAGAACCAGATGTAGCACACATTGTTTGTAAAGCTTTCAGCCTTTTCAATTCTAAGGCTACCACCAGGTTCTGTGTTACTACAGAAAACTTGAAGCCCTACAACAGGCTTTCGGTCTAAAGTCAGGATAGTCCTGTCACACAAGCTACTCCAGATCAGCTTATTTGATAGTAGAGTGAGATGTCCAGGTGAGAAGGCACATTGCAGAGATGCTCCATCCTACTGGAAAACTTCAGATATCATGTGGACCTAAACTGCAACACCACTTCTACAGCACTAAAGGAAAGTGGCCAACCACAGGGATTACAGAAGCAGACACGCTGCAGTTAAAGCTGCGGGGACTAAGGTTAGCACTGCCTGGATTTAAATTCAGACAGCTTTGTCAAGCCTAGGGTAAGGATGAGACAATCTTGAATGGAGTGAGTTGGATTTTCCTGAAGCTTTCAAAATCTGTTTAGAAAGGAGCTACAGGTTTCAAAGATGTTCAACATGTTTTAGCATGTTTGAGAGTCTTGTTTAAGTAGAATTTAAAACTCTTTTGCAACATTTGGTTTCTGAGCAATTTAAACAGTTACAATTCTGTCCTGGTTTGAGGTAAAACTAAAATTGAACTCTTCCATCTCCAGCAGTACTGATTTATGTACTGCTTACACCAAAAGATCAAAGGAAATCTAGTCAGGTTAGCACATGAAATAAGTCATCAAAACACAAAATTACATGTTTACCAAGATTTTCCCTTCTGATTGGCTAATTAAAGGGTAAGAAAGTATGCACCTAAGTTAATGGGAGCAAAGCCTGAATGGACATTGCTGCTTACAGCTTTAGCTACCAGATTATGTAACCCAGGTTCCTCTTACTATTTTTCCGTTGTTGACATGTCTTCACAAGTCATGCTATCTCTCATCTCTACCCTGGCCCACGTCTTCTGTCTTCACTCTCCAATAACTGAAGAACTTCTTATACATTAAGAAGGTTTTTTTGAAACTAAACTTACATCATGTTCATCTTACACACGAGCTGTATCACAAAAGAAAACTGAACAGAAGCACTGAGCAGGTTACACCCCTGACATTTCTAGGAATTCCTGCCATAGTAACAGAAGGTCACTTTAAGGAAAAAAAGATGCAGTAAGGTACGTAGCTAAGCCTTCCTTCCTACATAGTTCACAAGCACCATGATAGAAAGGACAAGCACACAGCCTGCAAAGAAAATAATTCCAAGTAATGTCAGAACTTCCACTGTTACACCTTGTTCTGTACAAAACTGGTGAGAAGTAGAAGTCAATTCAGACAGGTATCCTGTAGGAAAATATGGTCACAATGACAGCAGGTTTAACCAAAGAATCAGGCTAGTGCTATAAAGATCTATGAAGAGTTGAGTCAGGTCATGGATGTTGCATCAATAAGGAATATTAACGCATGGGTGAATGACAGTAGCTTTGAAAATTTTGTTTCAAGAACATTTTAACCCACCTTCCGTAATCTCATATGCAGGCTTTGTCTGCGAGTTCTTTAGTTTGCCTGCAACTTGCAGTCAGGGTAGTTTCCTGGGATGGTAGAATCAGCATTCTTAGATGCTTTTTGCGCATGTGACTTCTCAGACCGAACAGACACCTGATTTTCAGAAGGTAAACATCCAACAGCTTTCAAAACATGAACTCCTTAAATGATTCTGAAGTTGCCCAGTCAAGAGCAACCTCCTTATTAAAAAAATGGGCACTGAAGTACAGCACTTACTCCAGGGGGGTCTTTGTATTGGAGCAGCATGTAGAAAAATGAGACATTGAAAGCTGTGACTGCTTGCTGCTTCTCATTGATGTGTAACACTTTTAAGTACTAGGGCAATCTCTGAAGTGTTCATTGGCAGAGAAATTCAATGGATGGCAAAGCATTAGATGGCAATTGAGTAAAGCATTTCAACTCCTTCAGGGCTGGAAGCAGAAACAGGTTTTAAATGCATAACACTGCCAGGAAACAGCTAACTGCCAGGAGAGATTTAGTTTCTACAGAGGTTTTGTACTTGTTGTAACTATTGGGTGGAAAGGAAGAGAATGATTTCTTCAGTTTCCCCTAATATGAGCAGTGAGCTTCCCAGCTGCTACAAGCAAATCTAAATGGAGACGTCTGCCAGAATGGAGTGACTTGCCTTCTTAAGTTGCTTTCCTCACGATCAGTTCCCTGAAACAGGTATTGTGCAGACAGCAGGAAAGGAGCAGGACCACGTCTTTCAAGCACCAGTCTATATTTAGACTGCAATTTTCAGTTGCTTTAACCTGCTCTATCCACTGCAGATGCTTCCCCATTCAAGCTAGAAGGGAGGACTGTGTTTTCCAGAATGAAAGCCTCCAAAGTAGAAGTCGTTTAGTTCAAGGGATTTTGCACAAAATGCACATGCACCAACATGAAATTCTTTGCTTTGTGTGCAGCAGATTGGGTGAAAAGAGCCAGTTCTTTGTACTGACAGGAAGGATAATACTCTGAAGTTCTGGAGTCTGGCAGTGATATAATTGAGGCCACATGCCCTCATTTTCTGAGAGGAGTGACTAAGTTAAATACTTAACTTCCACACAGGCAAGTCAGAGCTCTATGACACAGCTACCAAGGCCATAATGGTACCTATTGTACAACCCATCACATTTGTTTTGGCAGATGACAGCGATGAGCTCTAATGCAATCCTGAACAGCAGTCTGCATTTATGCAAGTTCATTTTTACAGTGCCAGTATTTAAAGACATGCCAGATTGGCACACATTCCTTTCAACCCCCATGTACTATGGCAAAAATATGCAGCAAAAGGGCAGAACACATCAACCGCAGCTGTTAATGTTACCCCCTCAGGTGTGGATGGCAGAGCTTAAGTATCAAAACCATCCACACAGCACTGGCCTTTCTGCTTCGGAGTGACACTTCAGTCAGCACTTTTTATAGCCTCTAGAAAGTGCCCCCCCCCCACCCCCCCCCCGCAATTGCAAGAAGGATATCCCATTACACATGGCAAGCTTTGAGCTTGAAGGTTGACTGAAACTGAAGGCTCAAGATTCCCTATATTACAGGAAGCAATTGTGAAATACCAAACAGTTAAGGATCTCGTCCAAAGCTCAACAATGGGAGACAACAGAATGCAAATTATCTAGTTAAACATTAATGCTGAATGCCTGTTTCATAGCACGTTAAAAGTTAAGAGCTACAATGTCACAGCCCCACCTAATCACCGATTCTTTCTGCTGTTTTCAGTAAGCCCATCCAAATACTTATTTGCAGCTAGATCGAGATTTGAATTCCTGCCTAATTTCCCCACAAACCTGAGGTGATTTCTGTTCCAGTCTACAGGCCATACCTGAAGATCAAGCTGAACAGCTATCTGAACTAGGCTTTTTCCATGCTAGCTGCCAAACTAAGAGGAAGTCAAGTTTAAGACTGACAGAACTAATTGCAAGAAGACTAGTTTAAGCTGCTTTTCTATCAGTCCTCACTTTGAAACTTTTTTTTTGCCTAGTAAGAATACTTTCAAAAAAATACAGTGAGTTAGAAAGCATGTGAAGGACTTTTTAAACAGAAGGTTGTTGTACTATGGCCATTTCCAAACAATGCTAGATATTACTATCATAGTTCCATGTTTTAAGCTTATCATCCCAGATTAAATATTCTCTCAGCTGCTCTCCAGTCTACCCCTCTTCCTCAGACAATACTCTAGCCTATGATCCCAATTCAGCATCAGACTTCAGATGGGCCTCCCTTATTTCAGCAAGAGTTTACAGTCAAAATTTGGATATCACATGTGTCACTAACATGTGGGCACTAAGGCAGGAATACAGACAAATAAGAAGTTCAGTTTGTAGATTAGAATGCGGGGTGGGCTTTGTGCCAGACAGAGCATTGGGGGTTTTTGTGTTTGTGTTGTTTTCTTTCTTTCAGTTAGACCCATGATGATAAAACAAGTTGGAATTTTAAAAGTCACATCAAATACTGGTTAACTTCCAGGGTACAGGAACCAGTGGGGTTTTTTAGTGTTCTATTAGACTAGTTCTTTCCAGCTTTAAGTTAGCACAGATCAGAGATACGTGAACTCATGAGCCCACATAGCAGAGAATCATCCCATCTAGGCTTCCCAAAACAGCTCAGCTGCATAAACTTGCCTCTCTCCTAAGCGTGGCTCATTAACTTGAGCCAAGTATAATGCTGACCTACCATCCAGACACCATTTACACTCTATACACAACTGCACAAGACAGCAGCCCTGGATCACCCCTTCATCAAATCTTTTCCTCTAGTGGTTATGTTCCCAAACCTACACATAGAGCCCTAGGAGACAAGCCTGCAGGTTTACTTGTCTACCTGCAAACCACACACACAAGAGTTCAAGGAAGCTGGGCTGCAGAACACCAGTGCTGGTTCCCATCCTAATAGTACCTGGTCAACAAGAACCAACAGCACTTTTGTTAAACTCTTCCAGTTAGATGACCCAAGTCACACAGTCAGGAACATTGCCCATTTTCCAGTTCTCCAGAAAATGGTATAGAAATCAAGGAGCAAAGCAGGTCCCAATCCTATGCACAGGGATACTATATAGTACAGACTGATCTTCCCTGTTGCCAGGGGAAATACCCAGGTCTTCAGTTTCAAGGCCATGCTTTCCCCACCACACGTAACACAACCAGCAAGCCCAAAGTTTAACACTAGACTGAATCCACCAGGCAAAGAGATGTACCTCAAGCAAAGCACACACCTATACACGAAGGCCTCCTAGTAATTTAAGCTAGTCCTCTTAAAGTAACTATAGGAACAGAAGTAGCTCCATGGAGAAAAACAGTACTTCCGTCATGTCTAAGAAAGCATCTGCATATATAATAAAATTTAAATGGTGAGCTTTCTGCTGAGTGAAAAGTCATAAAGAGAACCTCTTTAAGATGTCCCCACAATGGCTCATCACCCCTACAAACGTAGCAGAGCTGCCATTGCCGCAACACTTGAAAGCCCTCCTCTTGAGATCACCAAGAGCAAATATTGCCTAAGCCACTTTAGCTTTCCTTACACCCACAGATCTACAAGCACTTAAGAACAGATAGTCATTGCACACTCTGTTCCCTTGGCCCGTAACAGAATCATGCCTTGTTCATTCTCACCCCCTCCTGTTCACTGCCGTACATAGCCACCAGCAACCCTTAAGCTGAGAAAGGTTGTATTCTACTTGAGGCTGACGGAAGAGGAGGGGAGTTATTAATGACCCTGTCTGCTTCTTGGATAATCTCATCTAGTGGGTTGTCTTCTTTTATTAATAGGAAATTCATGTATTTGAATCAAGCAAGCATCTATCTGACCACATAGTCTCTTCTTCTTTAGCATTTGTGCTTCAGTTATGTTCTTAAGAGACTAATTCCCATTTAGGGTAGTTCAGCACTAATTTGCTAAAACTGTTTCAGCACGTGCAAACACAGTGTAAAAGTAAAGAATATATACACACACATATATATTTTCTATCAAAGCATGAAGTACTAGTCATTCAAGATCCACCAACAGAAGTCAAAGAATTTACACTTTTAATGAATTTAAAGTTACATAAACAGGACCTTGAATTCAATTAAAGAGTCAGCCTAACTTTAGATGAATCGTGACCTAGAAACAGCAAGTGGACCAGAGCATCCATTTTGCCTAAGCCCTAGCTTCCAGACTGCAATTCTGAAAGCATTCGCATAAGTCTTCACTGGCATCATGAGAAACCCCCAAATAGTTTTCAACTTGAAACTGGATAAACATGCTAGAAGCATTATGGTAAGAGGTGCACGTAGTTTGAGTAAAGTCCAGCTCCTATCAAACACATACCATCCAAACCTGTTAGAGATTGGAGAGCATGAACCTATCTGTATCAAAAGATAACACTTCTTGGGGAGTGATGGTCATTTTGGGGAGAGGGTTGAAGAAAACAGCAGGGAAAGTTTTGCTAAAGCTAAGTATAGTGGAAGAGCTGGCCACCAAAAAGGATTAAAGAGGAAAACATTTTCAGCATTTGCAACAGCTGCTGACAGAAGCGACTGCTGTTTTAGCACTTCCATGAGATCTGGATTCATATGGCCAGCTAACCTTTTCCTTTAGTTCAGTAGTGAAATGCTAAGGCCTATTTCAATTATTTTATAGAACTATGTAAGTTTCAAGGCTTTAGTGTAGTTTTCACATTTTAAATAGCTTTCAAGACAGCCAAATATTTCACATCAAAAGCTGTTGGTTCTTTGTAAACTTAAAGGCAAATTCAATACAGATGGCTCCCTACACACACGTTAGGGGTCTCCATGTTTGTTTCAAGCGAGCCAGAAAGGCAAAGACATCTCAGATTTTACAATAAAGTGGATGGAGAACCACCTCAGCATATACAAAGGAGCTGCAGATTGGCTGGAATAATAGCGGTTCAAGGCTTTGTTTAAGCCTGCCTGCAAACTGGGTGGGATGAATTCCATTAATCCTCTCCTACTTCTGTGGGAACCATGGAGATTTTTGGCCTTTCATACAGCCTTTTCTGCAACGCAGAACGGCAGGAGTTGAACAGGAGATGCTCATCTGCTTTTTGTTGTTATGAAATATGGGAAGCAGGAACAGCACAGGCTGGCAGAAGAGCACACCATGGCAGAAAAGCAAAAAGAACCAACACCTCAAACACGCACTTATGTGAAACGTGACAGTACAGTAAGCTGTAGCAACTTAAGAACAGCATCCTGCAGTTTCTAGCTTACCACAGTTGAAGTACCCTGACTGAGAGCTGCTAACAAGTCACTGGCCATAACAAGCCACAGAACAGAAGCCTAAGCAAAGAATTCCTCAGGCTTAGCTTCAAGATGCAGATCAGATAAGAAAAGTCAAACAAAGGAGCTGAAAAACACTCCCAACATGTTTAATAAGCGGTGAGATATCTCTAAAACTACAGTCTTTGTAAATTAAATGAAGGAACTTGTACATTTGCATTTAACCAGAAGTACTTGTCTCTGCTTAGGAGAAATGGATAGTAGGTCACACTAGTTAGTAACATCAAGAGCCAGTAAAAATAATATTTTGATATATATAAAAACACCTGTCTGTTGTGTATGTGTGTATATACACACACTTCTATGCAAGCCTAATGTAAGGCCAAGAACATAGCTGAACTACATCTAGCACTCGCATACGCACAGCGCCGGATTTAGAACTGCTGTGAGGACAGTTTAGTGAATCAGTTAAGTAGAAACTTCAAATGGAATTCATTGGTGAGACAGACCACAAAACACCAGTCTGTGGACTCTACAAGGAAGCTACAAAGATGGGAACAGAAACTTACAAGACAGGGATGACTTAAGGCAGAAGGAAAAACAAAGACATCCGTTAAAGAAGCCTGATCGTTCTAGAAAGTTGGGCTTTGAGAACAATGCAGTAGAAAAATCTTTTAAATACCACAGGGTCTTGCCGACAAAGCAGCCAGAACCTCAGAAAAGAATTAGTCATAAGTATGGTACCTTTGCCATACCTATTACCCACTATAAGGTTTTCTTACTAAAAATATAGTGAATAAATATTTTATTGTGAAGTCAGGAAAGTTACAAGGAAGAGTTGCAAAAGCACTTTGTCTAGTCTTAACAATAAAAGACGTGGATTACACACCCCAGGGTACAGTGCTAAGTGAAAGACTAATTAATCTTTTAGTTAACCAAGTCAAGTAGAAGAAAATCCATCCATCCATCCCCAGTCTGTTTCATATTCCATTGAAAAACACAACTAATAGGGGAGAGGGCGGGCTGTGGTGGGGCATGATGAGTAGCAGTTTAAAGAACAAGAAAAGCTGTACATTTCCTGCCTTAAGACAAAAGGCCAGTTTAAGTCACTCAGCACAAGCCTCAAGGTCACAGAAGAAATGAGACTGGAAGAAACAAAAGTTGCAGAATGCAGCCGCAAAAGAAACGTTAGCAGAAAGTGACTTACTGGCCCAACAGTAAGTTCAGTTTGAAGAAAGCTGCCTCAGCTCTAAACGCAGAGGACTAGCTAAAATCCCATCCTTTGCCGGTATGTCCCAAAGCACCTCCAACAACATAATGCATAAAGAATTTCTTTATTTCAAAGTTGCTGCACCCGAGTTGGTGAGGTTGAGTTGCTGCACCTGAAAGGTGACAGTGTACCTTCAGAGCATGGCAGCATTCCCCAGAGTTTTGAGTAACCAAATACTTTTTATTCAAATTTAAGACTACATCCAGGAGTCTGGACATGGTACCAGACAGCTTTACCTCATGAAGCTGGTTTGCAGCAAGCAAACATCCTCTGTGCTGCAAGGCAGGAACTCCTACAGCCTGTGGTCTTTGCAGTATGTAGAAATATGTCCCTCTTTAGTCCTTCAAACTAGGTTGCTTTTGCTCACAACAGCATTCCCCCTTTCAAGGTCATCTGTGCACAGGGTGGTGGCTTAAGCAGTCTTGGGATCTGCTAGATTTTCTGAGTTACTTGGGCACGTAGCAGCAGCATCTCCAAGCCACAATTCCATCTAAATTGAAGTTTACCTGTTGCTTGGGTGGCTGCATAGTCTAATCTTCAAGACTGGTACAGGTTCATTCTAAAAAGTTGCAATTCCAAAACGAAGGGGTTGTCTCGTCATCCTATATCCACAGGTTGCAGCGATTTCCTCATTGACTATAGAATTTAAGCCAAGGGTCATCTTTCAAAGATCCTTCCATAGCATTTTCCCCTTTGCTGCCAAGAACAAATGTCCTATTTGCAAAACTTATGGAAGAGAGGAAGCCACATCTCAATTGTCCGTGACTATTATTTCAGTCTTTGAAGACTCAAGAACGCACAGACCTCAGTTCAGGATCTGGACCACAGTTTCCCAAATGTTGCAAAGATTCCAAATACACAGTCTCCTGTATCAGTGGAAAATTCTGCTGTCACTTCTGACCAGCCTGACAGAGGTGGACCATTTATTTGCTGCTTTCGACTGGAATTCAAAGATTAGTTATTACTGAGGTCCGCTGAATATTCAGATAGCCTCACTCGAGACGTGCATATCCTGGAAAGCTGAGGAAGGTACTTTAGTAAACTCTGCAAGCCATACGGAGGGCAGAGCTAGTAGTGCAGTGCTAATCCAACACTTTCTGGTTCCTTCCACCACTTTCTACCAGTTCCAAGGCCCAGTAGACCTGCCACAGTGACAGCAAAGCCACAGTAGGTTTTCCAGACAACAAAAACCCCTTAGTACTTCTGTACTTTTTAGTAAGCGACGTCTTCAAGTTAAAGGATTACCTTGACAATTCTTCAGGCATAGACTGACAAGCACAGGAGATGAGGCAATGCTTGGTACTTCCTAGATGCTGTAACACTGTGGGTGCAGAATAACACCAAACACATAAGCCACTGGCATTTCAGACGGTAAGCAATGACTTGCAGGGTTTTCCACGTACTTCTCCCTAATCTGTAGGTGAATTACCATTCTTAGCTTCAGTACTCACAACTCCAGTTTGGCCAGATGTCAGAGAGACTGTCCCAACTACTGCTTTGGGCAGCATGAGCAACCAGTTTGCTTCTCAATAATTTAGGATCTTAGAGAAAGCAGGAAGTGATACAGTTTTGATTCACTCAGTGGAAGAGAACTAGTAAGCAGATAGTGCTATTACATTTCTAAGCAGAAAAAGAAACCCCAAAACCTTACTGCTGAAAAAGCCCGCATTTTCACCACCATACTACATGTCTGTATCTAACAGATAGTGGGCTTCTCTGAAACTAGTTCTGTGCAGAACCGGTAACTCCCATAATACCAGAGCAACACCCAGCTCAATGTGATGGTCCAGCTTTCTGGAATCCTGCTAGAATATTCCATGGCTGTTGTTATCAACAGTGATTTAATGTCTCCTGCCCGGCTCAACAAGGGGGGGGAGGGGGGGAAGCTGGCACCTATCCTCTCTGGGAATACAACCATTTTTCCTTTTAAAACAATCTATCCCTTTGCTAACCCCATCCTTTTCCCTTTCCAACTGCTAGGAGAAATGCAAGAATTGGGGAGCAGAAGTAAGAACAAGACAGCAACATACAAAATAGATTTCAGCAGTTGCACTGTAGTTTCCACACTACTTCTAAGAGATTCTCAGGCATAAGGCTTGGTAGTCTCTAGATGAGGATGCTGCAGCACAAGAAGGCAGCATGTACCGAGTTCTCCACTGCTTTGCGTAGCCAGAATAGAATCACGGGCTTTTGTTTTGTTTTGCTTATCATTGCCTTGCACTTAATTTAGTTTTTTGCACTGGAGTCCACGCCAGTCTCCCCAGTTCCAAGATCTTGCTCAGAAGCAGCTAACAAAGCTACTTCTAAAATACTCAGCTGTTCCCTATGCTCCCTGCAATGAGGGTGACCCAATGCGACTCACCCCCTTTTCTCGCCGCCCACCCCACTCCACCCCCCCTTTCTCCCGCCCGAGCCCGGGGCTCTGCCCCGCGCCCGCCTCCTGGAGCATCCCAACTTCTCCCCAAAACCCTTTGAAATGCGGAGGTTCTCCCCTCACCTCCGCGGTGTTTCCGCCGATTGTTGCTGCCGCCGCGCCTC
>VZSZ01008417.1:1307441-1404660 GCA_013398815.1 Ibidorhyncha struthersii | reverse complement strand
CTGAAGCCTACGCAAACCAGCCATTAAACTTGCGCTGAAGTTTGGGTCCCGTTTATCACAGAAATTTGAAATCCCGAACTCCGACAAAACCCTTCTTTAAGGCACGAGCAAGGCAGCCGCGGACGGAGTTAATGGATGCCGTCTGTAGCAGAAACCTTTTAAACAAAGCAGTTGGAAAACTTGTTTGTCCAAAGCATGGAACCGCAATTCCAGAAACGCGGAGAAGTCAAGACACCCTCCTCCCCTGAGCAGGCAGCTCTTACAATCCCTGAAGCCAGACAGAGAAAAGAAAAAGAAAAAACAAAAAAGCCTTTATGAAAGCAGAATATTTTCACTAATTTTAATTACCCAGCGACTCGCTTTACACATAAGCGAGAAACAAAAAACCCGGCTGCTCATTGCAAGCGAACAAACTTAGGGAGAGGGGAGGGGGGACGGGACGGCACCCAGCAGGGATTCGCGTATCTCACCGACAAGACTGGACACCCCGCTGCCTTGTCCTCCGCTTCCTTCCTTGGGGAAGAGAGCTCCTCGCCGCCGCCCTCCCGCCGTCGCCCGGCCGCTCGGGCCGCCCCGTTCGCTCCCAGCATATCGCATCCCTCGGCCCGGGGAGCCAATGGGCTCCGCTTCCCCGCCCCGAGCTCTCCGGCTCTCCTCAGGTGTCCCACTGTTTGTCAATATCCCCCCCGCCTGCGGGACGCTGTGCCTTTGGGATGCTCCATATTCCCGCTGTGCCACACTGATGTATTTTTTTTTTTCCTCTCCCGAGGAGGGGGTGAGGGTGAGGCTGCAGCGGGCTACGTGGGCACACGGTGTCTTGCAATGACACTCGAAGTGCTAAATCTAATGTTTCTTAGAAGTTCAAAGTTATATCTTAAAAATATATCTTAAAAAATATCTTAGGGGACTTCTAAATACCTCCAGGGATGGTGACTCAACCACTTCCCTGGGCGGCCTGTTCCAGTGCTTGACAACCCTTTTGGTGAAGAAATTTTTCCTAATATCCAACCTAAACCTCCCCTGGTGTAACTTGAGGCCATTTCCTCTCATCTTGTTACTTGGGAAAAGAGACCGACCCCCACTTCACTACCTTTCAGGTAGTTCTAGAGAGCAATAAGGTCAGCCACCTTTTCTCCAGGCTGAACAACCCCAGTTCCTCCAGCTGCTCCTCATAAGACCTGTGCTCTAGACCTCTCACCAGCTTCGTTGCCTTTCTCTGGACACGCTCCAGCACCTCAATGTCCTTCCCATAGTGAGGGGCCCAAAAGTGAACACAGCACTCAAGGTGTGGCAGATGTAATGCTTAGAGACGTGGTTTAGTGGTGGACTTGGCAGTGCTAGGTTAACAGTTGGACTTGATGATCTTAATGGTCTTTTCCAACCTAAATTATTCTATGATTCTATGATAAAAGTTTAGCTAATTGCTGCTCTAAGTCTCTGAGGTGCTAAATAGCATCATATTGTTAAGTTAGTAGTTAGTTTGTAGGTCATGGTGAAATTTGTTTATTTCACTTTTTTTGTTGGGAATCTTCAGAGCAGGAATGAAGAGTGGGTTTTAGTTTTTTTTTCTCTTCTACCTTCCCCACAAATCTTGGTGACTTATTTGCGTGATCTTGAGGGGAATGCCTGATTGAAGTATATCAATCATAAGTCAGTCTCTGCGTTCGGTAGATCGAGATGGACATATCTGGAAAACAAACAAAGGTAAGCACTATGAACGTGCCTTCTTTAAATACACTTCTGCAAAACGTTTGTAAAGAGAAAAATTACATTAAGAAAAAGCTCATTCAAATTAAGTTGAAAAGCCACTATAATGCTGTGTCTTGGATGGTTTATTGGAAAGCTGAGATTTCTCATTGAATATAAATATCAAACACAAGCCCATTGTGTAGCTTCCATTCTTTCACATGACTGTGATTGATCTGAATCATTCCTGACCTCATCATTGACTTCACAGAAATTTAACTATTGCATATCATGACAATTAGTGTCTGTTTAACAGTTGCTTTACAACCCTTTACAACTTTGTGACCTGAGGAATTGGGTTTTTTTACACACAAGAGAGAAAATCAGAGATAGGAATACTGTTGTCAAGGGCACCCAGCAAAAGTAGAGCAAGGGTAAAATCTGAGGAGTTAACAATCCCACGGAAGGATGTGTTGCTTTGTAACACAGGTTTTGTTTGGGGAAACTTCAAGGCCTAAGGAGTTTTTCACTTGATCTCTCCCTTCTCCTGTTGTATGTCTTAATATGACTGAACACTTTACAGCAGCCTTCGCGGATTTCTCTTTGTCTGTTGGATTCTGCAGTAAGACAAAATAGAATTCTTTACAATTGGCAGTTCACCCTAGCAGGAAATGTTTGTAGATCATTGTGTAAATTTGGCATGTTATCTAACCAGTGTTTAAATAACAGTAGAAATAACCTAATAAACAAAGCACCATTCATTTTTCTTACCAAAATGATAATTGCCATTCCATCCCTAGTTCACAAGTGTGGTTTTTTCATAAGTTTATTCTTCATTCTTCTTTTTAGGTGTCATCCCATTCGAGAATTTTATCAGTGTTAAAACGGTCCTGTTCAGAATGAGAAATTCTCAATGACAGATATTTATAAAAACTCTAGAGCACCAATTTCTTGGCTGGTGATACCAGTTTTTCCTGGTTTCATTTTCAGTGGAAATTGGTAAACCAGAGCAACTGGATTCTTCCTTCCACAACTAACTGTAAAAAAAAAAAAAACAACCCAAAAAAACATGATTCACTTATGCTTCAACCAAGTATGACTATAAGCATGCAATTTTAGCTTAGTATTTTTAATGTGTAGGAGGCAAGCTTGCCAAACACAAGGATGAAAAAGTCTCAGAGGCAAGCTTGCCAAACACAAGGATGAAAAAGTCTCAACTTGCAGACAAGGTCAAATGTTCCAAAGTTATTTAAAAATTAAAACCATTTTTTTTCTGCGTTATCTGTGTCTTGGTAATGCGGTTTCCAGAAAATACAGCTTCAAAGAGTCACATTTTCAAAATCAGAAGATACCTTTAAAATTTAAGGTGTGTGTATGGGGAAACATGGTTCAGACATAATTACAAGATCCTAAGAACTAATTCTAAGAACTAGGTCCATAGAAAGCAAAGTCAGAAGTATTTAAATTACTGAACAAAAGTGACTGCTTCTAATCAGCACTACAAATAGAGTTAGTTTGCTGTGGCTGAGTTTGTCTTACAGTTGTGCCCACTTCTCTCCTGTAAATGACATCTGCTCAAAGGATCAACAACCTTTCATTTGTGCTCGCTAATTTCCCATCTTGGTTGATCTGAATTTTCCACAACTTAAGAGAGGCATCTCTGTCAGTGAAGTAAGCAGACTTCATACTGACTTCTGACCTGATATTACAGCTGGAGCGTTTCTATCTGCATCACTTCAGGGATTTTATTTTCCAGTAATAAAAAAATGGACTCACTGCCTTCTCTTTCTTTCCTTTCTTTTTTTTTTTCTTTTTTTACCCCAAATCCTGGTAGGGACAGATCCTCTGTTGACATACAAACTTATTCTAAATAAAGCTCCACCTCTTCATTTTACCCAGTAATGTTGTTGGGGAGGGTTTTCTTAGAACATCACCCATATTAGGTTAGAAATTAAATCTTTCACATCCTGTCCCAGCCATACCTTGTCTACTTTGGCCGTGGCCCTGATGGGGATGTGTAGCAGGTTGCATATCTAAGCCAACAAAAAAGGAAACAGCACTATCAAGCACGCTGTTCTAAAAAGCACCTCACACATGTTTTTCTGCAGGAAACACCTACCCTGTGTGTTAATCACCCTCTGCTATGCACTGCTGCAGCACACGCAGGCTCAGGTCTTCAGAGGTGTTTAGAGCACAGTGTTTTGTTGGTGTGAGGACTGATGCTTGAGAACTGATACAGCAGAGTACAGTTGTACGCTTGTAGGAACGGGATTTTAGACAGGCTGATTCCTTGTACGCATACAGCCATCTGGTACAGTTGGCCTCAGCTCTGGCTGGAGGCTTCAGGCCCTATTTCAACATAAATGGTGAGTCGATAAGATTCAACAGAACATGGAGAAATACCTAGATGTTACAATTTTGTAGAATGAATTGCAACTCCTGCAGATTTGTGTTAAGCTGCTCTGCTGTGTTTTTTCCAACTCTTGGTACAAGCAACGTACTTTTAGCTATTCTTGCCCAGTGGGAGGGGAAGGTAGGAGGGAATTACCCTAAAGCCATATTTTTTCTAGAAAAGACAAAGTAGCACAGAAGCCTGCTTATCAATGAAGTATTTTTACAAGGAGGCTGGGATCAGAGATCTGTCATTTAATGCTTCTGAGCCCTTGAGTCTATGTGGAGCCACAACAAAATCGCACAGTGCTCTCAGGGGGTTGTGTAGTTGTGCCTCTGGCCCAGCTGCTGCCTTCTGCATCACGGAGCCCCATTCCAACAGGATGCACTAGCGTGATCAAACGGCATCTGTGTGCCCTAACTGTTGTGTTGTCCAGTGCAGCCCGTGCAGCCCAGTATACAGACTCTGGGCACCAGATTCATGAGAGGAGGTATTTAATCAATAGAAAGATGATTTTTAAATCCAGAAGCACAGTTGTGTTTGACGAGGCAAATGAGCACCCTCCATTCAAAACCTGTAATTTTGGGCTCTCATTGCCTTTATGTTCAGGTGGCCTTCGTAGATCTCTTGTTATATCATATGCCTTTTAGTTTGGCAAATCTTTCTGTGCATCCATGAGAAGCTTCTTGTAGGAGAAATCTGGTGGCCTTTCATAATCATATGACTCTGAGCTTAGACTATAAGTACGAAATAGTTTGGCATTTTTGGTAAAATCACAAGGAGGGCAACCCTTTCTGGTTCTTTTACACAAACGGCTGTAGGCAGACTGTATAGATGTTATTGTAGCAAACTGCCTAAAGTTCATGGAGTCCTAACTGCTGCACTCCTTAGTATCTTATGTACATTAACTATATTACTGTGATATTTTGCAATTTATGTTCAAATGTTATTGTGGGGAGGTGATTCGGTCAGATGTTCTGTGGTATCATTTTATGAAAGCAAATCTGATTCATATGTCTATTCTGATGGCGGTTTCACAATCAGTCTAAGCTCATTTAAAGCTGCTGCAGCTGTCCTTTCTTCCTCTTTCTCTCCACACACCCACCCCATGTAGTCTCTTTGTATCCCTTGTGTAGGGCTAGCAACTGCGCAGCTATTATGACTTTTTGTCTTTTTGTGAGGTTAGTTTTGAATTGGGTCAGCTCACCTTGATCACCAGTTTATCTGAGCATCCGTGCTGGCGTACAATCACTGTCAAACGCAAGGGAGGGGAGCATGGGAGCATGCAAAGGTGTGTATTTTTTTCCTTCATAGTTACAGAGTGGATAAATTGATGAAGAAACTTCATCCAAAGACTTGATATTGATCCCCATCAGATATGAAACTGAATTTCCTGTAAATTTGGAATGTTTTCTGGTTGATTGGTTGTGGATCTGATTCACCCATAATTTTTCTAGTCCACCTTGCAACAAGGGCTGGGAGACCTTGCTAGTCAATGTTAGCACTTCCCTTTGGAAACATATGACATCTGTTCCTGGACTTTCTGACTACAGCTTAACTCCTTTCATGAGATGACCCCCCAGATCTTGCACATGGTGTTGATGTTATCAATGGGTTGTCAATGTGGCCTTGACTAATGGCTTACAAGCACAGCATCATGTATATTGAAGCGATAGGTGTGCAGTGGCAGTGGCAGGAGTTACAGTAGTGTTACTTGTGTCTAATTTTCATTCATGTCTGTTACTACTGAATAATAAGCTGGAAAATTGCAAGGCATCAGTGGTTTTGGACTCAGATGTGGCATGTCACATAAGCAGCGTAATCCCTGCTTTCTGAATTAAATTCTCATGAGACTGTAAGCTCTCTTAGAGCTTATACTCAGAATTAACTTCATGAATGACCAGCTCTAGGGTTTGGAGTCTGAGGTACCATTTCTTGGACTTAAATGGAAGAGAGTCAAGTTTAAGAATATGAGATGATGGCCCAAACTATCATGTATGCATGGAGAACTTCTGTATATATGCAAAGTAATCTCCAAGCATGTACACAATCCAAACTTGTTGCTTATCCTTTGAACATGCACATAAAGTTTGCTTTACATGCTGAGGAAAGCTGTGGAGCATGTGGCATCACTTCTGTACACCAGCAGCCAACTGTCGCTTTGCAAACTCCCATCCTGGAGTATGCAACCTGCGGTCTGTGCCTGAAGGTGTTTGTACCCTTAAATGACAGGTTCCGACTGCAGATTTGGATATGATTTAAATTTAAGAGTCCTTTAAATTAAATATATCTTAATATCTGGGTCAGGCCTACCCTCAGTGTTATTGATCTAACAAGGGCTGGGGAGCTTCATAAAGCAGTCTGTGCATCACTCTGAACATGAGAATAACTAAGTATATCACTGAATCATCAGGTTGCGTGGGTAGAACAGGATAGCACTTCTGCCCTGGGTAAAGAATTAGAAGCTATTTTCAGAATGAGAATATTGTGCCAGAGCCCTATTCTAAATCAGCAATAGCAAAGTTGCACTGACATTAGGTCTGGGAATTGCTAAATTTAGGTTTGGATTGGTGTCAAAAATACTAGTAGCTGAGGGAGTGCTGCTAAAAGCTTTGGTATCCAAGTGCTTGTTGTAATCATCAGAGCTGCATATGACAGGAGAGAGGAACTAAGATCCCTGATTTTATTAGCTATTGGCCAAAGACGCAGAGCTTCCACAGGAGGCAGAGATAAATCATAGAATCATAGAATGGTTTGGGTTCGAAGGGACCTGAAGATGATCTAGTCCAACCCCCCACCCCCACCATGGGCAGGGACATCTTTCACTAAACCAGGTTGCTCGAAAGCCCTGTCTAACCTGACTTTGAACAGTTGTAATGATGGGGCAGCCACAGCTCCTCTGGGCAACCTGTTCCGGTGTCTCACGACCCTCATCATAAAAAATTTCTTCCTTTTGTCCAATTTATATTGGACCCTCTTTTAGTTTAAAACCATTGCCCTTCATCCTGTCACTACAGGCCTTGGTAAATGTCTCATTCTTATAAGCCTCCTTTATATTTTGAAAGGCCATAATAAGGTCTCCCCAGAGCCTACTCTTGTCCAGACTGAATAACCTCAAAATGGGGAATGAGTTTCCCCTTTTGTAAGGCATAAGTAAGATCCATTGCAAAGGTTTCCCAACAGTGTGTAAACGCAGGATGTAACAAATTTCATAATATAATATAATATAATATAATATAATATAATATAATATAGACTTCTATTACAATTGAGATAAGGTGATTTTGGTGAGTGGTTGAGACACAAGTGTTACAGTAGAACCCCAACAGCGTGTCTTTCCAGTCTAATTTCCAGACTGATGAAAACTTGCAGCTGGTAGAAGGGAAGAACTTGGAGCCTACATTTTAAAAGAGAAACTGCTTCGTTCTTGACTTTATTCTTAGGCACAGAGAACTGTTTGCTTTCACCAGACTTAATGAAAGAGCAGTCAGCACGAGAAATTTCAAGAAGCCACTAGCCATTTCTTGTTTGACATCATCTCTTTCAACCTTTACAATATCTTTGTTTTCAGAGAAGTTTCCCTGTTGGGCAGATTGGCTCCAGCACTTATAAGTCTAATTACAGCCTAAAGGGTTGGGAAGATCTTTGAAGTCAAATGTATGCTACCATGTAGGGAGATCTTGCTGCTGATAGAAATGTGTGTAGAATACCAAGAGATGTATTTCTACTATAGATCCAAATAGTTCTGGGAACTGGGAAAATTATTATGAACAGGAGAAAAAAAAATGTTATTGTTACAATACGGTGGTTTACTGAGTATTCTGGAGGCTTCCTGAAGTCCTTGCGTCCTTGCTCGCAAAGAATTGGGGAGGCAGAGAAAAGCTGAAATAAACATTCTCAATATTCACATGCTTTATTACAAAAGTTGCACTTAATCAAGTATTAAAGAGGAATAAGCAGCCACTTCTGCTATTATCTCTCATACCTGCTTGCTATTGGATACTAAGGTTATTTTAAAACTCTTCAAAAATTCCAAGAATTCCTCAACTTGTTTTCTGTGCAGTTGTTCTGCTGCCTGCTGGCTCTGGGCAGGCTCCTGGAATGCAGCTGGCCACATGCGCATACTGGATGGTTGGTTTGGTTTAGGCACACGGGGAGATTAGGATCAGTGGTATCTTCCCTCTTGCCCTAGTCACAGGAATGTGTGCGCTCCACTTGAAAAGCATTGGAAAATTCAGCAAGCACAGAGTCAATGGGGAGCGGTCTGCATCGTCTCTTGGATGGCTACTTGCTATGCCTATCCAGGACTTGACTAAAGTTTTGCTCTCTCCCATCCCCTGAGCCATCTCAGGGTTTATAGAGCATATGCAAATGAAGGCTGCTTTGTGTTGGCCTAGGACTGGATGCATCTTGTCAGAAGAAGCACATGTGGGCCTGAGGGCTTCTATGTTTGTTTCTGCCCTAGCTGTAGCTATATCACCTCTCCATAAAAACCTTGCTTTGCTCTGACAGAGGGCTGATAGTCCTTGGCCTTTCTGTATTTGCATGAAGGACACCTCGAAATCCCAGGTATAGGCACAAGCCAAGGAGCAGAGCATGTTATTCAGCCCTGTTATCACTGCCAAGCTGAGGGATGGGGAAAGAGGAGAGGCACCGATATAATTTTATACCACCTCAGTTCCGATGGTGCCACTTTCTCTTCAAAGGGCAGGACAGTGACAGTCTCCAGGCTAAGAAACCACTGAAACAAACTAGGAGCAATCACGCCTCTCAGGGTGTAAAATTCTTCAGAGAGCTGCCAAAGCATACCCGTCTTCCCCATACACGTTCACACCAGTTCCAGTGAAATATGTTTTTAAACTGGTCTGAAGTTAAAGACATGCATCTCCTGTATGTCAATTAGCTCATGAAAGAGTGCTGAGCACTTCACATTGCCATTTACAGCGGCACAAAGAGTGTGTCATGTTGCCTAATCAGGATGTCAGTGACTTGCACCCACACTGGGCTGATCTAAATAATTGCACAGTTTGCAGGACAGTGGCAGACAGGACATAGCAGATGGGAGATCACTCAGTCCTGTGTAGCTGGTGATGCAATGGAGCAGTGATTTATCAATTGCACTGTTCAGTAAATCACCGCTGACTTTACTTCCCGCATTTAATGTAGTGCTCGTTAACCAGATCTATATAATAACTGGGTTTGGAAGATTTGTGGCATGTTTATGTTTAGAATGCTATATTTACTTCTGAAAAGTCACTTACGTTTTTTCATCCAGCAGGAACCTTCTTTCCTCATATGGGTCTAAACAGGATTTCTGTTCTATGTGGTATCACTTGTCTGTCAAGCAGATCCTCTGCAGACTCTGCAAAGGTCCTGTGCACATCCAGATTATTCTATACACCGCTGCTGATCTTTCTATGTAGCCTCTAGTTTGAAGGCACTGGTGCTTTATCTGCATTTCTAGTTATTGCAAACCTGTCTTCAGATGCTGTTCCCTGGTTAATAGCCATGTTGGACAAAGTGGTATGGACTATCTTGCCTTTATGGCATCTGACTTGAATTAGAGCTAAATAAGGTGGCAGCGAGCATCCTATTCTTGGAAAAAATGCATAGGTTCTGTTTCTCTGTGCTGGCTCCCCCACTAGGGCTCTCAGGCCAGACTTACTGCGTGGGCAGAGGATGCCAAGGACTCCAGCCTCTGTAACAGCTGGGACCGGTGCAGCATGCTCTTTCCTCTTCCAGTCACCATTGCAACTGCGCCCAGCCCCAATTCTAACCACAAACCCTGAAGCAGCAAAATAGACATTTCCCACGTAGGCAAGGCTTGTGTAAGACCTGTAACAGCCACTGCGAAGGATAAACCAAGCTTCCTATTCTTCCAGGGGAAAAAAGTAGAGGAATGGCAGCCCTGGATGAGCCCAGAAATCTGGCTGTCCCATTGTATTATCTCCACATTGGCCATTAGCAGCTGCTTAGAGAAAAAAGCAAGAAACAGGGGTAATACTGTTACCCAAATAGTGGGTAATATCCTCCCCATTTTTTTCAATCTGCAATTGTGAGAATTTTCTGTGAAGTGGCCCTTTGAACACATTCTCCACCTGGTATCTGTCCTACAATTCTCTAAAGCTTCTTTTGAAGTTTGAAATACCTTCCAACAGACGGTGTCTCTCCCTCTTTCTCTAAGTTTATAATTAAGTTCTGCAAGTTGCGTTCCAGAGATGTGGTAGAGAGCGTTGTCCAAAGCATAGCTTAGTAAATGGGTGTGGATGTTGCTGAGAGCTGTGATTCCCAGTCACTGCTGGGTGGAGCATGGTAGCTGCAGATGGTATGATCCTTGCCTGCTCCTCTGCCCCAGATTATCGCTGCGGAGAATATGTGACACACACACACACACAAAAAGGATGTGTTTGCTCCTCAGCCACAGCAGTTCACAACTTACTGATGTAAACGTGCCAAGGAGAGAGTAACTAAAGCAGAATATGTGTTCCAGCTGTTCCCATAAACTCCATTTTAGCTTGTCAGGATTTTCTTTCCCTGTTGCATTCCTATTGTATGTAACCAACACCTGGTTTATTTCCCCCAAGCCCTACAGAATACTGATTCTTGAAGACATTTAAAAGCAGGGTATGTTCAAGAGATCTACCAAAGCTCGGGAAGGAGGACCTCAGATTTTAAGTCTGGCACAATGCTGCATCCGATTACAGGGAAAAGCAGATTTTGCATCGGGTCACATCTCAGACTGAAATACAAACCCACGCAGGAACTAGCCATTTTCATCAAATCCATCCCCTCCCTTTCAAGAGCAACATGCACTTCTCTGGTCTGCCCTCTCCGACATAAATTCAGGGCTGTCTGTAAAATCAACTATTAATCATTTTAATAATAAAACTACTTCCTCATTCTACCCAAATGGCCTTCCAAAGTCTCGCAGAACAAAGCTGTCAAGAGCAGATCTGCGACAAGAATCAAAACCACTGGAGCTCTTCTCTTCCTCCTGCAGTGGGCCCTTCAGGATAGTATTTGTGTTGCCACTGGCACGAAGTGAACAATAGTTTTGTGGTCAGCTTCTCCATCCCAATCCAAAATGGCTCTGCATGGCACAAAAGGTCCTTGCAGGGACAGGATGGGGACGAGTGAGTACCACGGGCGTAAGAGATATTAGTTGCACCACCTAACAGAGGTGCTCTGGAGTAAAATAAGAGATTAGGATGGTGCGGGAATCTGTATGGAGCAGAGTCACATGTGCCTAAATCCTTCCCTGTCACACCAGCTCAGCAAGGATACCCACCTGAGATTACACAGAATTTTGGAGGGAGGCTGTGGGCATGTTTTATGTTCACTTAGAGCCTGACCTCTAGTAGTCAAGATGAATTCTCAGTATAAATAGTTCCCATTAAGCTTCCTTTAACCTACTTTTGGGTTTTGTTTTTTTGGTCTTGTTTGTTTGAAAGTTTTGGGCGTTTACCACTGTAACTTTTGCTTTTATTAAAGAAACCCTTTTTCAAATATCATGCTTTACCATCCTGTGTGGGAAAATCCACAGCACCGTCAGCCTTTATCAGATTTCTCGATCAATGAGGTCAACTGGTATTTGGATATCATTATATCGTGTCTGCAAAGGAATGGAAAAAATATACTGCATGTAAACTGAAAGTAGTTTGTGTCTTGAAAGTCAGGTTGAGCGTAGGAGAAAGCTATTGAAAAGTTTTTGCAAATGCCAGAAACTATTACATATCTAGACATCTTTAACCTGCTCTATTTCCAACTTTTAAGAAAAAGGCATCCAGGAAGAAAACGGCTTCCAGGGCACAGGGACCCTCTGAATTTCCCACAATGGCAGGACATGCAAAATCTAGAGTGTTTTATTTTAGAGGTCTTATCTTCTGAATATAATCTGTGACTGTATGTTCTAGTCCTTACTTAACATAAGCATATTAATAATCTCAATTTAATTTTTATACACACATGTATATATTTTGTATTTTCATATTTTAAAAAGCAGTGAGCTTCCTGTGTTGGCTGGTAAACTCGAGTGTCCGAAATGACTTCAGTTTAGCAGATCAAATCCATTCTCAGGCAAGCATAGTGAAGAATTATTTCTTTCTCCTCTGTCCTAACTTTAAGTTCTTTATGCAATATACTTTGCTATAGTAAGTGAAAGATCCAGCTGTATTAGATCTGCCTGACCCTAAGAAATCAGAACGTTTGCTTTTAATTGGATAATATTTCTAAGGAATAATACTGGAATGTGGCTCATTAAGTTAATTCTGTGGCCTATACGTAAACACTCATAAGCTCAAGCAAACAAACAATGCTAAGAAATTACATGGAAGTCTCTGCGGTATGTGAGCAGCGTGTTAACATGCAATGTCTCAGTTTGTTGTGGTTTAGGTATACAGATATTTTACAAGCATGTAGCTTGTACAGATAACAATCTACTAGCAACCTAATACAATCTACTAAAATATGGCCTAATACTAATGCCACTTAGCAGTTACATCAGTAGCAAATTTGATCTATAGATTATGCACCTGCTTTTAGCTAATTGATTACTCAGTGCTGAGGTATCAAGGAGCTAAATATATCTTTAGCATCAAATAGAAATGGTGCAGCTGCGAGGTTAAAAGACTAAAATCACAAGGTGGGCCTGATGGCTAGTTCACAAATATGGGTAGTTGCCAACTATTTACTCTGCCACTTGGCGTGTTATTTTGGCCTACAGTAAGGACCAGTTGGAAGCATCCACATTGTCTAAAGCTGTCTCAGATTTGTGTTCAGAGCTGCATCATTTCAGTGTAGATGCACAGCTGAGACGAGAAACAACACTTGCTTGACTTTTAGTCCTCTAGTCATATTATTCCTCTCTGTAGGTGATTTAATTAATTTGCCTCTCCATTAACAACTATGTTCTGGTTCCTATAATGTAGGTCAACTAATTAAGATATATAAAAATATTTCCCCAAGGTAATTTGTTTTGGGAACAATGAATGTGGGACAATTCCTTATACATGAAGAGATCAGATGATTTCAGAAGCAGCAAAATATTATAAATGGTGACTTTGGTGGTAAAATATATTTGTAACAAAGATACAGTCCCGCTCAGAAGAACTTTCGTAATAACATGAGCAAATCCATTTGACATTGCAGCAGAATAGAATCACCTAGGCAGGCAATTACAGTATCTTCACTAAGGGGCACTAATTTTCAGGTTAAGATGGAGCGTACTATCTAAATCCCTTATGCTTCTCATAGTTAGTTGGGGTTCATTTGCAGCTGTGAAATGTACTCTAAAAACAATCATTGTTCGTTCAAGGCATTGCTCTTTTTCTTTTTGGGGAAAAAAAGCAGTATGTGTCAGAGAAATCAGAAATGTTTTCTGTATCAACTAACAAATATAAAGTTCCATTCAAATAAATGTTCTTATGTACAAAATGATCTTTTATTCCACTGTAGGAGGTAAAGTACAGCAACTGACTCATTACTTAAATTTCACTTGAGCTCTTGCACAATCTCAGCTGAGAATGCTTTTCAATTGGGAAAGGCACTTTTAGCACTGTGAGAAATGAAACGAAATTCCTCTTAAAAGCAATTATGTAGGTGGAATGGAAGTTTCCTCTACGCAGCAGCTGACAAGGTGTCATTTCTTTTGATTCCATAGCACAGAGATAATTTTGAGATTTTAGGACTAGACCAATCAGAACTTCTTGTAGCAATTTCTAATTCAGAATCAGATGGCCTATTTATTGCTGATTCTATTTCCACTGGGACAGTGAGATTTTCACCATTTACTACCTATAAAGGAGATACCATTGCAAAAAAAAAAAAAAAATTTTTTTTACATTCAGAAACAGAAATCTGACAAGTCTCAAAACTAGCCAGAGTGCTGGGCCAAGAAGGTCTTTACCACTGTGCTCATTTTTGCCAGCCAGTAAATTTTTCACTCTCACTTTTCTTATGTCCAACTCTGTCCAATATTGATGTTTATTCTAAGTATATGTATCCGTTGCACTGTACATAGTTCTCTGCAGTCCTTTCTCTTGTTTTTGAAGTCTCAGGTATTTAAAAAGCCAGTATTTTCAATTTAAGTAAATCTCTATCTAAATTAGATGTATTTATAAAAGTGATGTTAATTTCATTTTTATTAATTTAATAAATTCCACTGAGTATTTTGCTCTTGCACACTGGTTGTTCTGCTGTTTCAGCTGTTGCAAATGTTAAATTTTCATCTTCCAGGCTTCAGGCATTTTTGCAAGACAGATATGGAGTACTCTTGCATGAGTGCCGCTTTTGCTGGCTCCACATCAGCCACGCAGACAGGTTTTCTGCAGCATAATAATTTTGGAGCACCAGTTATGATTTATGGGTTGGGGTTTTTTTTCAGAAAACTTCACTGGGTTAATTCTATTTTATGGCTCCAATTCCAACTGACAAAGTAGAGATATTTTTCCTATTAATTCTCCTTTCTTATCATCCTTATTGTGCAGGCACTGCAGCACCTCTAAGCGAGGTGTGGTGGAAACTGACTCAATGCGTGAGATCTTAGCACTGCTGCAGGGCCACAGGATGTCACGGTTGCCAAAGCAAGAATTATCTGCCCAAAAGAAACTGATGAGAAATCACACCTGTGGGAAATGTGGTCTTAGTGTAGCAAAGACCATAAAGTTTCATTAGAAACCCAGATCAATAATTCAAAGAAATGTGAGCTAGTTCATGCATTTTAACTGTTTACTGTAACACGAAGTTTCTTTTGCTGGAGGAACATCTGACAACATCACATCAGTGGGCCTGTGTGTGATCTCTCCCTGCCACAGCCACATCCTAATTCTGCCACATCCTAATTCTGCCAAGTTATGGTAGCAGAAAAGGCCCTGCCACACAGAGAGCTTTGCCAGGTCAGTGGTGGCTGAGCCCTCTCTGCTAGGACACATAGTAAACTCCCTCCACAGAGGGAAAGCTGACTGTGCTCTCCCGAGCAGTGTTTCATGTCATTGTTTCGACACCAGGAAAGCTAGCGGGGCAGGTATTATTGGGGCCAGAATATTCCACCTTTGGAACTCTTCTAATCTGGTGAGTTTGTTTCTCTGGGGAAGAAGCAAGCATACTCCAGTGTAATAAAGGTTTACTGGCAACAAGGATGCCTACAGATAGGGTCTTAGAGATTTCTCAGACTCTATGGCAACCTTAGACCTTCAGGTCAGACGCCTAATCCTTCACCATCCCCGCGGAGATGGTCTGCTTGCTTGGGAATGATCCTGGAGAGAAACTATCCTGTGTGAGCTATCCATAAATTTCCGTCAACTCAGAGTTTTGTTGTCTTCAGACTGCTGCCATCCAAACCACATATTCTTGTAAAATGTCTCTGAAATGAAGGAACAATGGAGTGTGGAAGGTCTCCCCCCGCCCTTTACCTCACACATCCCAGTTACACCTGTTTTTTTCTCCACTTTCCAGTCATCAAGAGGAGTGTTTGGGTCTTTCATGTCATCACAAGTCCAAAGTTGAGGCTGCAAGCTGCTTCTATTCTGAAATTACCTCCGAATCCTCTCAGACACAGCCAACTGCAACAAGCCCATTTATAGGATGCAGGTTCTTACACTTACTGGCCAAACAGTCCCTTAGCACCAAGGGCAAGATTTCAAGTGGTCCCTCCTGGCTCCATCTCCTGTTTTCATGTTTCTCTGCAAAGGGGAAAGAAATACAAAAGCAGGTGGGGTGGCAGATATATCAGTGCTGTGTCTGCTGCTGCCTCCAAGGGAGCAGTCTGCTGATTGAGGCCAGCGAGCAGCGTGGGTGGCAGCACTGGGGGCTGGAGGAAAGCCCTCGGAAGCTGGTGGAAACCTGCATGAAACTTTGCTGTGTAGTTTGGACATGGACACACAGAAAAAAGAGAGACTGAAGGGGCTGTGAGTTAAGTTTAAAATGCTAAATGCAGTAAGGGCCTGTATCTCTGGTCTGCCATTGATTAGCTTATATTCTTCATTTTTCTGATACACTTTTTCATTCCTTCATTGTTTCGCCTTTTGTTTAATTTCTGATATTATTGATAGAAACATTAGGGTGAACCCTGGTACTTTCTTCTTAGCAATTAGAAAGACAATGGATTAGCTGCATTTGTCTTAATTTCTTATCTACAGTCCAATGCCCTTTCGCTTTCGTATGTCTGCACTTTCAATATTAGCTTTGTTCAAGTGTTGGACATGTAAAGAGGACGCACAATGTAGGTGGTCACCAGAAATGACTTATAACCTAGTCATGCTTATTGAGAACATAGAAGGGAAAAAGGGAGTCGGAAGAACTGACTATGACAATAGTCCTGTCCATTGCTGCATCATTCTTTCCTTAAACATGATACTTGCAGCAGGTGCGTGCTGAGTTACCCTCGCTGCCCTGGCATCCTGGAAGAGATGAACATTTCACGGTTCACTCCTTGTGGCTTGATGTAAATCAGATGTTGTCACTACCAGTTTTCTAGGCTATTGGATTATCTCAAAAATCCCTTGTGCCATATAGTGAGTTCTCTACTTCATCATTCACCAACCTCGCATGCTCACACAGCGAGCTTAAAAGTGTTTCCTTTGTACCCTCTCAATGCTTTTCCCTGCAGCAGCAAGACACACTTATGTAGCTCTTTAATTTACTGTTCTTAAATTGCAACTTTGTCAGGGCAATTCTAAGGTCTGTGGAAGGCCCTTGACCTTTATATTGTTAACATTTTGACAAAAGAGTGATTCATGTGCAACAACCTTTAATGTTTGAGATTTTGCTGCTGTGGATATTATTTGGAGAGCAATTCGGATGAGTTACTTCAGCAACACTGGAGCTAAGGAAGGTTCTTGACTGATGGGTTTGTGCTGAGTGTTCCCAGTGGTTGCTGTAGCACCAATCCTATTAGAGAAAGAAATACAGAACAACTCTTTTAGAAGAATAGTGTTGTAATCCTGTAAAATAACATCTGGACACTGTGAGATGGGCACAGATAGAGAGATGGATGGATTGTATCATGCAACACTTTCAACCAGTGGCAGCCTTGGCACTAGAATTTGTTCCCACCAGCTCTTTGCAGAAGCATGAGAGGCATTCTGCTTTGGGGACGGTGGGAGGCTTAAGCATACAGCTCCTGTGTTCCAAGGAGGAAATCCCAGAGATGTACTTGGCCATGGGTACTGAGGCAAGTGTACAAACAGCTCTAATGCATATGTGCTGAGTCTGACAGAATGCTGGATGTTTGGTCAAATTCCTCTTTTATCATGTGGACACAATCTGTGGTTGGAAGAAGACTACAGTTGACAACAAACAATAACAACAACAAAAAACCCACCAAAAAAAATCCCAAGAAGTGAAAGTCTTATCTAGGCCAACTATCTCACTGTGGAGAAGTACTGGAAAATGATTACCCTCTATATACAGACTCATGGTTTAGAGATGTGAAGCTCTTGAGCTCTAGCCTGGAGCTGAAGGAATACCATCATCATTTTGTCTCTGTTTCATTGCCATTGAAACTGAGATGATAAAATGGCTAACGCCACCTTTGCAAGGAGTCAAAGGGTGAGTTAGAGAAGTTTTTCGTAACACTTAAAAAGCTAGAGCATTTACTCTTAGTATAAATATACATATAGAATGAAGCTAAATAATATCCTAAAGGCCTCTCTTCTACTTATTGGATTACTCTTGAGTTGTGCTTTTGACAGGCACCACACTATTGTTTGTTTATGACAGTTTCTAGGAAACCTATGGACTAATAATTTGCTTTTCAGGTGTAATTGTCAGCGAAGTGTTCAGTTTGCTTCAGAGTCAGTCCTGATGCAATCTGTTAGGTAACAGGCTAAATAATATCTGGAAGATCTATGTCTTGTTTGCAGGTGAATAAGCATCTTTCAACAGGAAGATGAACTTAAAATTAAAGATTAATTCAAAACTTAAAACCATTAAGTTTCTCTGATGATTTCGTCACACCTGCTCTGTTATATTTTTTTAAACAATGCAGCAGCTCTTTGGCAAAGTGAATCATGAGCATTAGATAAACTTCATGAAGTTCCAGCTGCTGCAACATGAAATCTGAGGTCTTCTGGATCTGGAGAAGAGAAATAAAAAACAGAATTCGAGGTTTCCTTAAAACAAATTTAGGTTAGAGCTGAAGTTAAAGATGATATTTCAAAACGTAAAACTGACGGAACAACCTTTTCAAACAGTGTCAAACCTGTTCTCTTATTCATGAAGTAAGTGTGGAGCAGTAGTTCTTAGGTCCACCAAGGGAACCAAGAATATAGCCATTCTTTGGCTCTGAAGAGTGCTAAAAGTTAAAATGTTTCTGTGTATTACTGCAAAGACCATAGATGTGTGCACAGGTAGGATGTATGCACAGTTGCTATAGCCACACTGTCATGCCAATGCAGATATGAAATTTGCATAGGAAATTATACTTGCATGTGTCTGTTTTATAGTATCTACTATTAGCTGCCTATCTGGACAGCTGAATGTCCAATTTTCTCTACTGAAGCTGATAGCCAGAGTGACAAATGTAATTTGAACTACTTACTTTGAAGTAGATAGCGACCACCAAACATCTGTCTGATGATTTCTTTTCAGCACTGCAAGTGGTAGTGATGCTAGAACAGTAGCAAGCTACTTGTAACTTCAATAGCTGTTAAAAGGAAAGGCACATTTAACCATAAAAGTTTGTTTCAGTCAGCTGTAAAAACAGTGCTAACATTTGTAAAATATTATTTTTGGAAAATGGCCCCTTAGGCCATTGACTGTGCAATTCTCATGAAGGTGCATGAAAGTGGCATGTATGTATCTCTCTATCTCATGAGGAGAAATCTAGTACTCTGAGCATACCCCAAACATATTTTCCATCTCAGAGGTGTGAAAATTCAGGGAAACATGGACAGAGCTCTTACATGGGTTAGAGTCCGACATGGCTTGGTACTGCAGAATCCCTTTGCACCTGTGTTTGTTCAATAGTATTGCTTAGTCATATAGTATAGGTAGTATCATTTTTCCCTGTTGCTAGATGTGGCTCTCCTGGGTATAAATATCTCAATTTGAGATTAATATGGAGGTTAACTAATTGGAGTCCGTAGTCCTGGATTGTTCAGGGTACAACCCTGACCCATTTCCCTGCCTTGTGGTAAACACTCTGCAATTTTGTCTTTACTTAAGTTATTAAGGGAAGATACCTATGAATTCTAGTTATTTTGTAACAAATTTTGAAACATGGGTCAGTTGGAGGTAAGGTTTCGTTTTTCTCAGTATTTATAATGTTTCTCAAGAAGTCATCCATAAAGCAGCAGTAGCCTATGAGACCAGAGTAAGTGGTCCCCACCTAGCCTGCAAAACCGTATTGCCTTGAAAACGACTGCATAAATCTGAAGCAAATCAATGAATCTATTTTAGTAACCTAGTAAGGTTTCAGTTAATGCTTTTGCATTTCAAGCTGCCTGAAATGTGAGTATTTTACTTTCAAATTCCTGGCAATACCATTTAAAGGAGGCTTTATCAGAATTGGGGTTGATTTATTAATCTCAAAAAGGACATGCTAAAAAATGCAGAGGATGACAAAATCCCCTTACAGTGGATGTTACAGTGTAAATGTGGTTCATGATGTAAAGGGCTAATGGGGTCTGGCTGATTACACGACTGTTGTGTGATATGTGGTGTGTAAAAAACAGGTAACCAGACACAGTCAGAGCAAACTTCCCAGCAGGAATGATAGAATTCACTTTCCTGTCTTTATAGTTTTCTTTAGAAAGCAGCCTTGAGAGGCTTCAAGCTTCTGGCACTCAGCAGCAGAGGAGCAGTTTTCTATCTCATCCAGTCTCTTGGAGAGCTTTTTGCCAAAATACCAGAAATGTATATTTTTGCCAAAAATCATGGTTCCTGTAGCATTTATTCTGGGGGTTACCCTCCAGACACACCATGATGTCTCTGGCTGTCCAGTGGAATGCTAGGCAAGTACATTTCCAGGGGACAAACTCGGATTAATGGTACCGATTGTACATGTAAAATGGCAGGTAGCTCCTGAGGTAGAAGGGTCTCCAAACGTAAGACATTTTTCATTTTCTAGCCACCACTCATTTCATCCTTACCCTAACCTATGTACAGGGAGATACTGGACAAATGCATGTGCTGGTATTGATGTCAATAGTTATCTACACTTTACTAGCCTCAGGTTGTGTGCTGCTTGTGACTGGCCGTACTGTAGGCATCACTCCCTAGTGTCCTTCTGGTGATGTGTTTTTGCTTAATGTAGCTGTGTGGTTACAGACTCGTGTGAAGCATGGACCAGGAAAGGAATACTAGGCATTAGTCCTTTTCTGCTTGGACAAACTTCTCAAATCTCTGGAAGAGCTATGCTGAAAACTTTGTTTGTAAGAATATTAAAGAGAACATTTTCTTGAGAATATGGGACAAGTGATGCATAAAAAAAGTTGAGGGATTTAATGCAATTTTATTTTAAAATCTAATGAGTTATTTGTCCAAAAGTCAATTGGTAACATTCATATTTCTGTGAAGTAAATCAGGCATCTTCAAGATATATGTCTCCATGTTACCTAGAAGCATTGAACTAGCATTAGAAATACAAAGTCCAAAATATAATATAAATATTTTACTCTAATTTACTTTCATGTTTTCAGACTTCTGACATCATCCTGTTGCCTGTTTTCACAATGTATTAAAGAAAGGAAGCCTAATCACCAATTTCGTTTGTTGTATAAAAGAAAGCAAAACAGAAATGTAACAGCCTTGTGAAATATAATCCCCTTTTATTGAGTATTGTTAGTTATTATTAGTAGAGGAAACCTTTTTTGTTTGCCTTCTGGGTCATTTTTAATCTTTTTCTTCAGATTTGTAGGTATAAAAATAGCAGAAGCAACCAAGATGAAGTTGAAAATGAGTTGACAAAATAATAGTCCAAGGGATGTTTAGGACTTTTAAGCTTATCAACAAGGCACAATATTGAAGTAGGGAGAAATGACCTTCGGAGATGTCGCAGGAGGGTTCTTTTTTGTGTAGTCAGAGGTATAAACAGGAATATGCAAGGAAAAACATTTTTTCTTTCATGTATGCTTTGTTGAACTGTCGGTAAACACTATAACTTTCCACGTTTCTTCTCTTTTAGCCACATAATCAATGAGCTGATAGAAACAGAGCGGGTTTATGTAGAAGAACTTCAAAGTATAATAGAGGTAAGAAATTCTTCTGTAATGACTTCTGGTGCTTAACCTCTAAGTCATCCCTGCAGGTGCACATCCTTCCTGGGCTGAGCACTCTCACCTCCCACCTTGTGTTTAGAGTACACAGGCTCTGTTAGCAGGATAGCTCAGCCTTGCATGGAAAAGGAGAAGGATGTTTTGAACATCTTTCCTCAGGGCTTAAAGGAAGAGGCACCTTTTCTGACCCCAGCCCACAGAACGATAAAAGTTGCATGGTTCTCAAAGTTATGGACTGAGGAATAGTTAATAATGTGCCTTTTCAAAATATCATCAATAGGCTTCAGAAACAGAACCCTTGATTTCCATGGGGCCAGACACTAAATTTCTCTGAATGTAGGTTTGGAAAATGATTGAGAAAAAAGAAGTCTGTGTTCCCCCTCTTGTTTATCATCCCATGTCGTGTCTGACTACAGAAAAGAGCAGCTTACGCTGCAAGTATAACTCTTGAGTTTTTGGAACTCATAGGATACCAGCATACTCTGTGTGTGTAGAGTCTGAGGTCTCCAGTCTGTGGGAGGATGTCGGCTGAGGAGGGCTCAATCATGCTTGCATTTGGGCAGGACTTGAAGGACTGGGTAGTTTCTTTTTACAGCCATATGGTTGCTTCTTTACTGGATTTGATCTGTGGGAGCTGACAGCTCTGATAATTGATATATTACCCTTGAGTTTAAAATCTGCGCTCAGAATGTTCTTCTCTCAAAGTTTTATTGAAGAAACACAATCCAGTTTCTACAAGAAACAACCAAATAATCAAGCCAAATACCACAGTTCAAGAAATAAATCCAAACTAACCCTTTTGCAGTGAAGCAGTGTAGCAGAAAGATACGTGTCTATCAAACTTAGCAGTTTCCATCCTGACAAAACCAAAATGGCTTTGAATCCTAGGGACATCATTTCGTCTTGTTTGTTAATCTAGTAATCTGTCCATTCGTGGTTAAAAATGTGCTTGCACAGTGGCCAGGGGTAAAAGCTCTGGGGAAAATTAGAAGCATCAGAAATTCATGGGAGCAACAAAGAAGCTGGCATAGGAGAATCTCTGTTGACAAAAAGGCTTTGGGGCTTTTCAGTGTCTCAGACACACAGTAGTTATTCCCTGGTAAAAACAGCCGGGTTTTATTTTCTACTCTTCTCTGCAGGGGTACGCTTCAGAAATGGACAATCCCAATTTAGTACATCTGATTCCATCTGCACTCCAGAACAAGAAGGAAATTCTTTTTGGGAACCTCCCAGAAATCTACGAATTCCACAACAGGCACGTGGGAACTGGCGGTTGTCCTGCGCTGTCGGGTGCTACTGTCGTTTCTACTCCCTTTATGTGGAGTCATATTCACACATAGGCAGGCAGAAAAAATCATTCTCAGTTTGCCTCCATGTGTGTCCTGTAAAACCTGTGTGTGAAGAACACCTCTGAGATTATCTATTATTTCATATCTTTTTGTGAAAGTTTATACCCTTTTGTGCATTTACTTGGGATTTCCCGTGGCATTATCCATTTTGAATGTCCCTCGTGGTGAGTATTTTACCACCTCCCTTGGTACACTGGTAGATGTCACAAGACTAAGTCTTGTGTTCTTTCTCTGGCAAAACTCCTCTGTGAGGAAGTTTTCTTAATGTTCAGTTTATTCATCCTGTATTTCTGTTATCACATCAGAAGACATGATATATTCAATAGCAATTTTCTTAAGGAATTTTATTCTTCACATGATCATAAAGCTTTCCAGAAGCATTGTCCACACTGTGGACAAAGGGATCTAGTGCCCATAACTACAGAATACTAATTATAAACACGATTAACCTCTTTTCAATCCTCTTTCAAAATACAAAGCTTAGGGCTACTTCTGTGAATTTCCTGCTTTTCCTAGCCTTGATTAAGTAAAACTGGCTGTCATCAAAGTGAGAATTTAGGAATTCTTTTGGATAATAATTGCCTCTAAGATGTAACAAACAGTTGAAAAAAATAAATAAAAAAATCCCTCTTTTGCAAGTTTAGATATTATGCCAGAGTAGTTGGTACATAGTAGAAAAATTATTTTCCAGTTTACGTATTATTTTGAAAGAATGTGTCTTCTGTTTGGAGAATGACATTCCCCTCCCTCCCTTTGCAAGCCTGGTCTTCCTTTCCCTAAAGCCTTAGTGCATTGACTGTCGCTGCAGAAGCCTTCGGACCACATCCCATGTTTTCACTGCTTGCTGATTAAGCAACTGCATCTGACAGAACTTTTCTGTCTTTCCTAGCTGTTCTGAAAAATCCTTATAACCAAATGGGAAGCAGGTGTTTGAGCTACATATTGGAAACAAATCTCAACAGCCAGAGGAACCAAATGTATCAGATGCTTGTGAGCAGTGAAAACATGATAATATTGGTGATTCGGGCAATCAGCTGTGAACCACATCCCATTTTTCTAAATATATATAATATATTTATTTGTGTGTCAGAATTGTTACCTTCCCCATTGAATCCTCTTACAAAAATGTGGGCTTTAAGCTGGGTTTACAGAGAAGCTAGCACACAGCAGGAGCAGGATGTTACATTACTCTGCTTTCCTTTCAGGATTTTCCTTAAGGAGATAGAAAATTGCATTGAAAACCCTGAGCTTCTTGCCCGATGCTTTTTGAAAAGAGTAAGTAAATCCTTTTGCAAGTTTGTATGAATATCTATGGTATTATCCTATAGTACGTACAGACTTACTCCTATCTTTTCACTCTGGTTGCTTCTGGGAATGAGGGAAACTCACGTAAGCAGATGTTCCCAAATTAAGCCACAGTTAACACGTGTGTATTCTGAAATGTGAACATTTACCTGGTTTACTGACAGGAAGAGATCTGTTACCAGTGTTTTACCAATGTATTTTAAGCCCTGGTTAAAATAAATCAGTGATCCAAATGTTTAACATGCTTTTCATATCAGACAAATCTATAACAACAGTCTGATGTATCCCAGACACCACCCCACTGTAAATAAGAAGAGAACAGTATCACAGCAGATCGCTGTGAGTGCAGGCGGTACATCCTGTTCCTGCTTTATCTTATCTCGCTTTGCTCTGCACCGTGCAGGAGACTTACTCCCTTAGAACTGGTCCAGCAGAGTCTACCACCTTCCTTGCCTGGTGAAAACCCACCAGCTCCATAAGACTCTGTGAGATCGGTTCCTTTACTTGTTCACGTAATTCAGCAACCAAGTGGGATTCTCCTCACTTCTATGAAGTGGTGAGGATTCGCTGTTTAAAAGTAGAGTGAGCTCAGCTTGTGAGAAAGCCCAAAGCCAACAAGCAGTGGTGACTTTGGTCAGATGTATGTGTCTTCGCTTCCTGTGGCTTTCAGTGGCTAAGTTCTGTAACTCTGTCCTCTGACAACTCCCAGTCATGTCCTGCACCCACCACCCCGCCCAATTAGCATGACTGTTAGTTGTTTGCTGTAACTTAACAAAAGGTGCTTGTTTATATAGCACTCATTCAGAGGCCCTGCTAATAAGAAAAAAAACCTGTTGTGGTGGGTTGCCACCGTTTTCATAGTCTGACAAAACTGCTTGAACGAGACCCTGTGTTTTGCATGGGAAATGGAAGAGGCACAAGAAATGGGAAAATCTGTCCTCTTCTCTGTAGTCAAAGGTACCTCCTGCTTCCACTGTATACCACATCTAGCATTTGCTGCTTTTCCAGGGTACGTGTTGAATCTTCTTGTTTCACCAACGTGCTGTATGAAATACAGCCAGATTTGGATGAAACGTACATACCCCAGTTGTCAGAGGTGTTGAACACTGCCACGTCTCTAAGATTTCAATGGGAATTATGAACATGTGATACTTCCAAAGGGTAGGCCCCTGATTTACAAGCAGGTCAGGCTGAAGAGCATCATACAAGTGTAAATGTGATTATAAATTATTTTCTGTTTAACAGCCAGCATTTAGAGCTTGAGTAAATGACACTACTAAGGAATATGTTGTTATCCTAAGATGCAGATGCTGAGCAGGAAAATATTGTGGTGAAATCATTATGCAAAATAGGATAAACAGTCTTTGAAGAATGCAGACATCTGAAATCCAAGAAGCATAAAATAGTCTATATGTTGCAAATATCCCTGGATTTGGAGCTAAAGAGAAATTCTTGTTACAGAATTGATCCTGTAATTCTGCAGAAAGTTCAAATTCTGTGTTTAAATATTGTAGCTTATGTCTTTCTCTGTAAAAACAGCTGTTGAGCCCAATTCTCCTCACTATTCTACCAATATGAAATCAGCAGCACTAAAGCTATGGTTCAGGTGTGAAGTGAAAGAAAATCAGTCCCTTTGTCACCTTTGCTTATCAGTTTCTATGGCCTAGTCGAACAACACTAAATCTATTGAATAAGAGTTTAAATCACACAGTTGCTTTCTCCCTATTTCAAATTTCGCGCTAAGAAAGCAACAGCCTCTCTCCTGAGATGTCTCTGCTCACACAGTAGCACCTTTGATTCAAGAACTTGTCCTTATGTTCTGTTTTTAGAAGAAACCACATAAAGTCCAGAAATTTGTTGTTTCTGTTGGACTGCCTTTAGGAGGCACAAACAAAAGCCTGGTTGTGTGTTTGTGTTCCCCACGATTTGGCAGCTTTTCACGTCTTCCTGCTGAGCAGAGGCTTCTGGCTTGCCCCGTGAGTTATGACCCTGCTTTCTTTGGCACGGGGGAAACTGAAGCGGCTGCTGTTCAAGGTGATGCTGAGTTCTGGGAGGAAACTCACGGTGTTGCAGATTCACTTGTCCATTTCTCCATCTTTGTACCGGTGTAACCATCCTGCCACAACATCGTGGTGGGCCTCTGATTAGAAACAGACTGAGCTTTAGATTCATACTTGAAGAATATTACCCTGTCTGATCACACTGGGACTTTTCAGCCCTGATTCCAGAGCTGCTTGAAAGCGTCCCGAGAGCTGTGGTGGGGCATCCTGGTACCTGAATCCCTCCATCATCTGCCAGTCATTCCTCTGCCACGTTCCCACACACTCTCCCACCTCCACCAGTGCCACCTGGTTGGCTGTCACCATGGACGTGAGCCCTTCTTCTCAGGTGATGGCAGACACAGTCTGTGGAGTCCCACCCTATTTCTCCTCTCTGGCTTCTCTCATGGAACACGGTAGCAGAATCAGGCAGAAGATGAGCCAGAAATGCCCCTCTTGTCCTCTCTGCCACTTTGCCTGACCTTGTTAGGGCATGATCTTCATATGAACTAAATTACAAGTAAGCAAGCTCAACTTTGCCCACATGGCAGCTTTTATACCGTCACGAAGGTGCTTGCCCTTGCTTAAAACTGTGTGGCAAGGACTGTACACATGCTCAAAGAGGGGATATGCGCTGAATGCCTCATAGGGTGGCTCTTCTCATGCTTTATCAGCAACAAGAGGGACACTCTGGGCTGATCTGCTAAACGTGGGGCTGGGAAGAAGGAAAGCTTACCAAACCAAGGCAAGAACGCCCAGGAAGAAACAAAAGGTGTGTCAGACTGCTTACCAACGTGTGCCAGGTGAGGTGCCTGGCAGGAGTGACTCACTGTGGATTAACACTGTTTGCTTATTCATATTGCTAACCTTGGAAAAAGAGAATAATTTAATAGGAGGCAGCAGTTAGGGCATTTGGTCATTCAGGGAGAAAGAAGAATTTAGAAAAAGAAGCTATCTGTGAAAGGACTGTAGCAGCTGACCAGAAACCTGTGAGTTGGATTCAAGGGCCTAAATTCTAATCTGAAGCAAATTTTATTCATAAATCAGCAGTCAACAAAGATAATTGGAACTGTGCATATATGCCATGTGTGTGAAAGCTTATAAAGATCTCAGACTGCAAATGACCGTGGAAAGGAAAAGCACTAGAGGAGACACAAGCATGGTGTAAAAGTACCAGCAAGAAGTCAGAAGCCCTAGATATGGAAAGAGAGATGTGTGGAACATTTAAGAGTGGAATTTGAATACTAGGCAGTTAATTATTTCTTGGCATTTTAGAGTCTCATCCTAGTAATTTCACTGGGTATTTCCTATTCCTTACACTATTACAAAACTTAAGCTGTATTTAAAGATGTAAGTATCTGCCTGAGCAGGTGTCTCTGGTTTAGGCAGCAGTAGATTGCATTGGCATAGGGTGGTTCCACTATGACAAACTACTGGTAAATTTTTTATTATTGTACCTTTTCTTTAAATTTTAATTGCTACTGTTCTCTTGCCCCTAATAGTGCTCTCGACTGTCGCTGTCTCTGTTCTTCTTGCCTAGTCCAATTAGGTTTCTGTGGGCCAGGAACAAATTGCAATGCTTGATTACACTTAGTTATTACTTTCAGTTTTGTGGGGTTTACCCCCTGCTAACTTCCCTCCAAGGCAACATGTACAAACAATTCTATTTGTGTGAAGAAAACACTGAGCTTATTTTGAAACAGCACCACTAATACTCTATTGAGTTGAAACAGAGCTTTTTGTATTGTGTAATCCTTAACGCAGTAAGGTGTTACTTGACATAGCTCTGCTTTCACATCTGGTCCTTCAGGGTGACACCAGTATAGGTCTGTAGGGGAACACAGCAGCAATACTGATTTCTTCGAGTAACGCTATCCGAAAGGAAATGCTTTCCCTAACCAAGAGCGTAGAGGCACTGTCTAGTGGGCTGAAAGCACAGAAGCAAGAGCCAGGAATTCCCAAGCTTTATTTTTGGCACTGTCTTTGATTCCCTGAGGTCACATCCACCAGGATAGGTGCAAACAAAGATGAGAAGCTCCCAGGCGGTCAGACAGAGCCAGCCCTGCTCGGGAGCCTGTATGGCACTGCTCCATGGGCGTGTGGCTGCGGGGCTTCTGTGCCAACTGGGTGCGCAGTCAGTGAGCTGAGAACCTGGCTGAGGAACACCTGCCTGTCTGCATCCATCTATATAGTCTAAGGAGCTTAAAATACATCTCTCTGGGCTTTTATAGAGATTGCCTTTGTTTTCACTGAAGTCAGTGAGATTTTTTTGCCATGGACTTCCCTGAGAACACCTGGAGTGGAGTCAAAGGTAAATAGAGGTCAAGTGAATACACCCACTTCTAATTTGGATAGGACAGAGTATAAGCACTTCCCCCTGCCTGGCCTGGGACATCAACAAGACAAACTTGCTACTTTCTAATTCATCCTTATACTATTGAGAGCCAACACTACTTTCAAAGTGTTTTGAACATGTAAATCTTGGCTAAGTGATGAGTATTGTTAGCAATTACCAGTCTGTGGGAGTACTGTTAACAACATTTACATTTCTAATTTGTTTTGTTTTTTTTTTCAAACCATCTATTCCCCTCTCTGGAAGGTAACAGATTTGCAATTAGACCAGTCTGCAGTTTCCTAGCTTTGTGCAAAAAGTGTGAGGGAAAAAAACCACCTCACTTTCAGGTGTATTTAACTTTACAAGAGTAAAAGGCAAGCTTCAGTTTTTTTTTTAAATACAGTTATCACCATGAATTAATTACTTCATGTATTAGGATGGAAGGTAAGAAAAAGTGTGACTCAAGGCACATGCTCTGTGGATTCTCTTTTCTTACCTTATTTAAACTCTGTGTTTCTTGCAGAAAGAGGACCTCCAAATATATGAAAAATACTGTCAGAACAAGCCAAGGTCTGAAGCTCTCTGGAGACAGTGTGGAGACAGCATCTTCTTTCAGGTGGAATTTCATTGCAGACTAGCAGTGCAAGACCATCAAAGCTTGTTTTACATCTGTATCTCTTACTTCTTTAGAAAACTTAGAGAAATATATAGTTTTCTGCATGGTGCTTATACTGATGGCAGGTGCTCAGCATGTGTCAAGGTGCTCTCTACAGGAGACGAGGGAGGTAGAGTAGGAAGCAGATTTCATGGACAGGAGCCTGACTTTTCAGGCTATACCCAAGCCGAAGAAGTGCTGGCTTCTTTGCAAACCCCAGATGGCTGAAATCTCATGAGCAGGGCATGCCAGATTTTGACACCAAGCTGAACCTAAATATTAGCTCTTGTTTAGATATGTTTTCACTGTGGTTTAAGTAACCTGGGCACTCCTATGCAGATGGAACAAATTTATCTCTCAAGTAATTCACAGACATATAATCTTCAGATTACCAAATCACAATGTCTTGGTGTCTTGCCTGTGCTTCAAGAAACATAATTGTTCTTCTTCTCTGTTGTCTTTTACAGGAATGTCAGCGTAAATTGGATCATAAACTCTCCTTAGATGCTTATCTCTTAAAGCCAGTCCAGAGGATCACCAAGTATCAATTGCTGTTAAAGGTAAAAGTTCTTCATGACAGTGCAAAGAATTCCAGTGCATTCCTTGTTTTACTTACAGAATTGCATATCAGCATTATTTTCTGAAGGACTGCCTGGAAATAAATCCTCTCTCACTTCCTCAACAAGTACTTTGTAATGCAGAGTTGTAAAATGGTAACAAATAGTTAAAGAAAGGACTTCTATTTCCCAGTAAGTACTGCTATTACTAAGTGGTATTTATATACTAAGCAATAGCAGTATATTATTATACATATTCTGCTATATATATAAAGTAAGATATTTTATATAAGTAGTATTTTATTGGTTTATTTGTTCTTTTATTTATCTTTAAACAGAAATTGATTTTGGCTTTATTGAATCAGTATACGGTCTTACAGTTTGAAAACAGGAACTGATGCTTTAAACCCTGTCTCTGACATCTATCCCTGTTTAAAAAAACTTTCAGTTCTCTGAACCTGATATTTTCCCATAGTTGTGACTCAAACCTTTCAGAAGGAGCCAATCCCTTTTGATGCTTCCGTTTTAAAGACCCAGCTAGGAACAAATTGTCTGTAACTTTTCCACAGGATGAATATGTGAATTTCCCTCTCAATTTGGTTGGAACTGTGAGTGGTCCATGCTTGAAATTCTGGTCTGAACTGGACAACAGGAAATATATGCTCGCAAACGAATGACATTTTTTGAAGACAGTGGCTTAAATTCCTGTCTTCATCTCCTCAGTTCTTAAAAATAATATTTACTGACTTTCCTGATGGGAAGGTCATGAAGGTGAATTACATGCTGTTCTTAAATCTCTGAACTTAATGTAGTGTTGTGTACTGTCGTGAAATTTGCAATGAAGATTTTAGGCTGCGATTTTATTTACTAATACCTACCATGGAACTGGTGAAATTGTGCCAGTTTAAGCCGTGTGAGGATCCAGCTAGCCATTCACTTGGGCAGCATTTCTGTGACCTGTTTATTGACTTTCCACAAAACTGTAGAATCCAAATATTGAAGGGGGACGTTAACAAGGATGCAAACTCACTGATTCCAGTAGATTTACATCAATGTAATCCAGAAGTAAATTTAGTTCTACTTCTTGAAACTATTCTGTGACAAGGAAGAAAATATCATGGTCTTCAGAAGAGCAAAAGTAAACCAGATTCTGCTTTTAATTTGAAATATGACTGTAAATAAAACCAAGATTAAATCAAGGAGTAAAATTTTCAGGCAAAACAGGTTGCAGCCATTGGGGTTGAAGCTGGTCAGACCAGTTTTGTACTTAACAACAACACACTGGCACAGGACACTAACTTTGTTAGGGATTATGAGATCCGTGAAGATGGTGTGCGCTTTCCCTGGCAGCAGGAACATTTAAAAGTGTAGGAAAATGGGAGTCAGTGAAAAGTGGGTAACAAACAAGTGCCTAAGAAGCTCTGTGCCTTGAGTAATGGGCATGCTAGTTTTAAATTCTGGGTCACGGTTATTGCAACCCTCTGGTTTCAATCAATTTACATAATAGTATAAAGCAGCATGGCCACTATACAGAGAGCCGTGGTCCATCCTCATCCTAGAAACTGTGCAACAGGTACTATGGCATCCTGCTTTTACGTTCTAAGCCCTGGTCACTCAAGCATTTGAGGAGAGACTGCTGCTGTTCAGGGTTTGCAAGAACTACCTTTTTGAAGACCTGTTTTACAGGAACACAAGTGCCTTAGCTTTTGTATTAAATGATTTCCAAACTCAAAATGTGGGTGAAAATGTTATGCCTGAATGAAAACCATGTCAACGGCCACCCCTGCTGAAGGGGTCTAATTCCTACTATAATAAAGATTACTAAAGTTAGTAGAGTCTTGATTCATTCCTAAGTGTTTTTCTGGAGTACAGTTTCTGTTGACATTGTAATCAGCATAAGGAAACAAAACTAAACTCACTTACTGTATAGTTCTTAGTGAGGTGCTGCTATTACAAGAATTTATTTCTTAGTTTCTTCACAGCTTGCATTTCTGAAGTGAAAATTTCATCCAGCCAAACACTTCTTTCATTCCACTGGTAGATACATAGGGCAGGGGCAAGTCAGTAATGATGAATAAAATGGTTATTTGGTTATGAATTCTGTCACTGGAACTATTGTCTCATTAATATTCAGTACGCTTATTCTTTCAGCTGATTAATGGATGCAGATTCCAAGCATCAAAACTGCACATCACTATACGTGACAGTAATCGGTTATCTTACTACTTTTGGTTACAGTCATCTTACTTTTTCTGTTTAATGGTAGGAATCCTGACTGGCTTTGGCTTCAAATTCTATGGTGTAGTCTTGGGATTTTCCATCTGCTTTGAGATTTGTGCCTTCTCAAGACTGTACCAAACATATGTGGGTTTGTATCTGTCAACCTTTTCTTCCCTAGATGCCTTTAGTGAAGACAGTCTGATTCTGATCTCAGGTGGATACTCATTGGCAGTAACTGCTTTCTATACAATACAGTGGGGAGAAAACAATCTGTGCATCTAAGTCAGGTTCAGGGCTCCTCTGCAGGCAGAAGAGCAAGAGGCAAGGCAGTTAATTTCATTTAAAATGAAGATTTTTAGTGTCTTTCGGGATTTGCATAGGTTATAACCATTGGTTACAAGAAGAGAATTAAGTCCTGAGCTACGACTAGAACTTTTCAAGCAAAAGACACACATAGAAGTACGAAAAGTCATCCTTGTAAGGAAATGTACTGGGCTATGTAAATAGTTGGCCCTAAATATTTGGAACCCTAAACAGGATCTCTGTATGTGAAGTAATTACAGAAATTGAGCCCTCAAAAGGTTTTGTTTGTTTCTTTGCTTTGGGCACACAGTTCTTAACTTGTCCAGAACTTTGTCTCTTGTTCCTTGTGCAAGCGTTGGAGGATGGAATAGCTTCCCTTATTTCACGCAGAATATAACGTTTGATGAATTTTTGCTAGAGGTCAGCGTTGTTCTTCAAAATTACTATATTTCAAAAAAAGGTTTTCAAATTTGCAAATGTAGCTCTGTAGATTGTAGTGCAGAGGCAGAGAATAAGAGGTGGGGAAGATTTATAGTAATCTGGCCTCTCCCCCCACCCTCCAAATTAACTGCTGAAAAATCTGTTTTATAGATTAAAGAAGTTTCATTTAATTTAAGGAAGAGAGATTTGTGAGATGATTTGACCATAAGTCTACAAGTATCTATACATGAAGTGACTTCTTCCCATGCAGAATTTCTTAATCTGACAAGAGATTGCTAAGACTTGATGAGTGGAATGTCAAACCTGCCAAATTCATACTAGAAATTAATTTATATTTTTAACAGTGGTAATACGTACCTTGTGGAACAATTTGCAAAGGGAAGTGGTGAATTCTCTAACACCTGAAATCATTATATTAAGATTGCTAGCAGATGTGGAATAAAAAATGGATGTAATTCTGTGACATGCAAAAAGTTCATTGTAAATATGTCAGAATGGTCCTGTCTCATCTTAAATGAACCCATAAAACTTGAAAATGTCCAAAAGGTCGTAACATATGTCCTCAATGACAATCCTGGTGAATGCCTCATTTGGTTTTGTTTTTTTTGCTTTTCTTTATTCCCCGCCCCCCCTTGTAGTTCTGCTACTTTGTCTATGCAGTGGAAATTTCAGGGAGGATTGTCTTATGGTGGCTTCTGGTATAAAAAGTTTTCAAGTAGTTTTTATCTCTCTCTCTCTTTTTTTTTTTTTTTTTTTTTTTTTTAACCAGGAAATGCTGAAGTGCAGCAAGAATTCTGAGGGTACCGCTGAACTGGAAGAAGCCCTGGCCACAATGCTTGATATCATCAAATCAGTGAATGACTCCATGCACCAGATAGCAATCACAGGATATGAGGTATTATTTCCTGTTGCTCTTACTCTGATCTGATCTTGACCCATCCAATGTTCCTCTCATCACTGATCATGCCTGTGCCCATGCCTGGAACACTTTGCAGGAGCCTGTGCCACATTCTTGAAGGATGCCACTCAGTGGCATGTTGTGGTGACCAAAAATATATGTCAACATACAGGTCATGTGGCAGTGGGGGTGTGAATGTGGGGAGGAACTGGGACAAATGCAGTCCTTCTGACTAATCACATCCAAAACTCCTTTGTAGGTGAGAGTTAGCAAGTGTGACAGCCATAGCATAAGAAATTTGCTGAAACTTTGTAATGAGTATGCAACTTGAGTGTTTCCACATCTTTCGCACTTAGGGGGGGGGAAATTTGTCTTCCATTTAAAGTGGGTAACAGAATCCATCCCAGTGACAGGCAAACTCATCGGAAACGTGAAATAACAACCACAGTACAAATCAAAGGCCACAACTGTATATAACTCTCTGCTGAAGCTCCATTGAAGTCATATGACTTTGGAGAACTAGTGATGACTACATAAATGAGCCCTTAAGTGAGAAGTGGAAGTGTTTGAAACATAAAGAAGAAACATGCCTGGCAAAATGCACCCTGAGGATGATTTGGTTGCCCATTTTGAAATAGCTGCAGGGTGAAAATGTCAAGGAAAAAAAAATGTACTGAGAAGCTGGGTTCAAAGAATTGTTGGATCAGAGTAACAGGGTTTAGTCTGGACACCAGAAAAACAGTATTTTGTGCAGAATATGACTTCCCAAGAAAGTGCTGGGGTCTATGCTGACTGTGTCTGGGTGGGAAGAATTATTCTGTGTTTTGCAGGATGGAGTGGCTTCAGGAGTTTTAATTTCTATAGTTCTCTCTTTTGTGCAAGTGCACCTGCATGTGGTAGCTGAGGAAACCTTTCCCTCTATCAGCATTGTTTTATAAATTAATTTAACTGCTTGCTCAGCTGTATCTCATAGATCCACTGCTGTACCCAGTTGGAGATGCTCCTGTGGATTGAAATGAGAATATGAGGTTTTATCCTTGAGGTCCCTTCCAACCTGGTATTCTATGATTCTGTGATTAGTAGTCAGTTTTCCTGTTAGTTTTCCTGCTCTTGGGAAGCTATTTTTTTTTATTTAGAGACGGTGGCAAAGCTTGTGTTCACTTTTCCATCACAGTAGACAAACTTTTCTTTCTATCACTTATTCCTGGAGCAATATAAATGAACATCGAGACACACTTCTGCTGCTTTCAGGTTTCTCCAGACTTTCTTTTATGTACTTTCTAGGGACAGGTGTCTTTGTCCTGGTGCCACTGTTCTCAGCACTCAGGGTGGGTTTGCTTGATGTGACTTTTTGAATCACCGGTTGCAGTGACAGCCTGCTGGATCCTCCTGGGGTTTCCAGCAACTGCTGCACAAACTGGTAACTTGCACATAGCTGAACATGTTACCTTGTTTAACAGTTTCTCTTTTGAAACAATCAAGTGTTCATTTGTATTTGGAGGAAAGATACGACTCTTCATGTGTGGTTTTTTTTTTGGTTCGAGTCCATTTGGTTTCAGTAGTGAGTCTTTTACAGCCTTCTAGGTGTCAGGAGAAACAGCTTGTGAAAGCCTCTCTAGACCATTCTGGTTATGGCTAATTCTGAGTGCCTCAGAGATTCATTTTAGACAGATTCTTTGAAGCCTGGATATTATTATTGCAGACTTGGACCAGTCAACAAGGGCACGGGAAGCTCATGGATACAGCATGTCTTTTACTTCCCCAATTTCCACTGTTTCTGATTCGTCCTCAAAGAGAAAGGTAGCTTTCCTCTTGTGTTTCCCAGTTTAAATGTTACAGCAATTTTACAAAAAAAGTTTTTAAACAGTTCTGGCCAGATGCACAGAAGAGCTTCTCCAAGAAAGGTAACATATTATCCTGAGCAGAGGGGATCTATCCGGATTCCTATCCATATAAATGTTGAGGACATCCTTTTGCTTATTCCTTATTTTCAAATCTCAGAGTAGTTTTGTACTCAGGAATTCAACAGACCATTCCTGTTTCTTTTCAGCTTGTACTTTTGAATTTGCCACCCTTCCATGAAATGCCAGATAGTAGCTCTAAGAACTAGATTTTTGCCTGTGCTTTTTTTGCTGAACTGAAAGACATGACAAAGTGCAACATGGCTGCTGTGTTGCCTGATGCTGACAGCATTCCTGAGATGGTTTGTTACATGATTATTAAATGGGGTGAAAGTGTGAAAGAGCATGAACCCAATAATTTCTTCTCCCCATTCCACCTGTCCCAGGTGCTCAGTTGTGATGCCAAATAAACACCTCCCATAGCTCATGAAACCACAGCCCATCTTGTGGAGTCTTTCCCACACCGGCATGGTAGAAATACTTGGTTAGAACACCTTTCAGAGAAGGATATTATGCCAGAAGAAAAGCAGTTTTTGTGGCAGCTGGTGAATGCTCCTAATTGCATAGGATATTCTGCTTCTTGGACCTGTGCATATGCAGACTTGAGGAGCTGAAATCTTGTGTAAGAAATTGCTAACATGTAAGTTTGGGGTTGTTGGTTTTTTTTATTATTTTTAGGCAAAGCCACAAAAAAAAAAAAAAAAGTAGAGTAAAGCTTGGAGAGCAAAAGTTTTAGAGATGTTTCCTACTACCCTAACATTTGTATACAATTTGGCCTGGGTAGTTTGTCCATGAGTTATGCAGCACTTAAGCCATTCATAGGTATCTCTCATCTTCCATAAACATGAGATACAGTGTATTGTTCTAACTGAGAATAGTTATATTTGAGATAGTGATCAAATCCTCCATTTCTAAATAAACTTCCTTTAGGATAGAGTATTGCTGTCCACTGGCACAAGTTACCAGAAACAGTGTTCTTCTATTTGCTGCTCACACTGAAGAGCGAGTCCAGGGCTTGTGGGCTGATATACAAAGTCTTTTGTGGGATTGCTGCAGACTGCCATCCCTCCCGATCCTTTCTCTCTGCAGTGGTAGCCTCCCGCTTCACTTGCTATAACCCCAGTCCTAGATCCAAGATTGAAGAGATGGACGTATCACAAGAGTTGAACTGAGCTTCTGGATCTCAGTGCCATATTGAACAGTGCCTGGAGTGACAGAACTAGCCAGAACTATATAGAAAATAGTTTGTTTGGGTCTTTTTATTTAACTTTACATCTCATCAATATGCTTTTCACAGGCTTGCAGTTTACACCTGCATGCACATATAAATACGAACACACGTATGCACAAATAAAAAATCCAAATCTATATATTAGAGATGAGAGACTGTTATAGAAATTCCTGAGGTTTTGTGAATGCTTTGGAGAGTCTAATAATACCCTGATATAGAGTGGAAAAGTACCTAATCAAACCCTGGTTTTGCAGTTGGATCTAGGGTAAAGGATGGGGAGTGAGAGGGAGAACAGGTTGCAATCTGTAGTTTAAGAAATCAGACATTCCCACTTGGAGCCCACATATTCACCTTATAATCACAGAACATATAAATGTTGAAAATAAGTACTTTAATAATGCACTGAGCTTATTTCCTCAACTTATTATACAAAGCACTCCTAGAAAAACTTGCTGCTAGAATAATTATGTTTATAATTATTTGTTGAAGCCCATTACCATATAGATGTTGCTGTGTCCTCTATCCACATATTGCTACACTCTTTAGTACTGAACTGTGCTATAAATGTTCGTGCAGGTGGCATCTGAGCCAAATATTTATATCAGTTGGAGTATTTACCCATCAGTGGTCCTCAGACAAGGGCTTTAACTTAGAAAGGTCTGGTTCCTGCTTAGTTTCTCTCACTCTGCCTCAGGTACTTTTATGGCTCTTTGGTGCATTTGCTCCTTCTTTGCCCAAGGCTGTGCAGCATTGCATAGTTTGCAGATGATAAGCTGAGAAACTGTTGACAAAGCTTTCAAAGAGGTCCTGAGACAGACTTTAGTCTCTAGCTATGAATGGGGATACAAACTGGGAATTATGGATATGGAAAACAGTGGGTGAATGGTTATTTGAAGAAACCACACAGGTTTAGCAAGGAGACATGTGCAGATGGGATTCCAGCTGTAACGTGTCCACTCTCCAACACAAGTGATGCCTAGGCACATGCCTCTGCCTGGAAGCTTAAACACCACTAGGGGAAAGAACTGTGCCTGGGATTACCCAAGTTTGAATGTGATGTAAGGCTCTCTCTTTTCCTTGCTTGCTAGGGGGATGTCAGTGAGCTTGGGAAGCTGTTGATGCAAGGTTCCTTCAATGTGTGGACTGACCACAAGAAGGGACACAACAAGGTGAAGGACTTGGCTAGATTTAAACCGATGCAGAGACACCTCTTCCTCTATACGAAGATGCTACTCTTCTGCAAGAAACGGGAGGAAAACACAGATGGCCATGAGAAGACGGCTTCATACAGCTTTAAAAATTCACTGAAGGTAATAAATGTGGTAATGGTAGGGGGAGAGAAATAAATCTGGTGTTCTCACAACATGGGGATGTTTCCGTGTGGAGGCTTGAAGAAGGTATGCATATCTGGAGCTATCTAACACCCCTGATTAAATGAAAGCTCCCATTTAGTTTTGATCTGGAGACAGACCCAGCCGTATGTCCTGCAACTCCAGATGTGAACCTTGGTTTTGCAACTAGATGCAAACGGGCACCTTGTGTGTTCTTGCCCAGCGTCCCATAAACAGAAGCAAGACACAATAGACCTGCATCTTACTGTTCTGCCTATAAGCATCCTCCAAGTTCAGTTCTATTGTGAGTTTTATTATTAGCATGAGTTGAGCAGATATATTCTGTGACAATAATGGCTACAGATGAATCACAGTGCAGTAGAAGTGCCTTTTTATTTGCAAGAGTGACATTTCCAGATATGAGCCAGGATATTTTCTGTTAAGATGAGATTCACAAGTAGGCCAGATTTTCCCTTTAAGCTCATTGGTGTGACACTTGTGACTTCAGACAACTATCATGGGTCATCAAGTGTAATGCTGCAAACTTATTACAGGGTAACCAGACAGGAATTGTAATAGAACCTGGTTCAAGGAGGGAACTAATTCATATAAATATTTGAAGTTTCTTTCTGTGGAGATAGCAGGGATGATGACATAATCAAACCTGTTTAATTCTTCAAATGTAATGCTGAGGCAAATCGGAACAAGGGGGATGAACAAATAAAGGTAGAAGATGGGAAGCTGGTAAGTATAGTAGCAGCTGAACTTCAAGATTGTGGTTAAGAATCTATCATTTAAGAAATCTAGAATTATTTTCTTCAGTTCCTTGTTCATCTTGCCTAGTTAGGCACTTAGCTCCTTGCTCACCTCTTTTTTTAACTTCCTGAAACTATATCACATTTTTTTGTGTTGTCTGGGTTTGCAGACGAGTCATTAACTCTCACAAAGCCCTGTTCCATCCCTCTTCCTCTCCCACCCTCAACAGGTCAGTGATAGCAAGTTGAAAATACCATCTTCCTCAAACCGAAAATTTGTATAGGTGGACAAAAGCCAGGACAGGGTTGAAAACTGACTCACAGTTCAAGCAAAAAAAAGCAAAGAAGATAAACTCCTCATCAGACGTTAGCTTGTGTTACTTTTGGGCACTTAATTTTTTTTTCCTATAACAATCAAAAAGATGAATGATAAATTAAATGTTGAGAAAGAACATGTTCTGAATTTTACTTTCAATGACTCCCTAAGGTGCAGAAGTGAATGCAGCCTTTTAAAAATGCTTCTCGGAGAATAAAGAGTTTAAAGACTATTGACATTTTCCAGATTCCAGTTTCTTCTTTTCTATTTTGGAACAGATGAGCACTGTGGGCATTACAGAAAATGTAAAAGGGGATAACAAGAAGTTTGAGATCTGGTATAATGGCAGAGAAGAGGTCTATATCATTCAGGTAACAACAATCCTTTTTTTTCCCCCCAGGGACTATACTTCCTTTCAACTGAATTGTTTTTAAGAAAGTTTTCAGTGTCATGACTTTTGCTGTCCTGTACACTCAAGAAACAATAGCTATTGGAAGCTTCATTATTGTGTTGGCAGTCAAATTACCAATTTATTGTGAAAATGGTCACGATTTTGGGTAAAAAAGGAAAAAAAGTAGTGGAAAATTACTTGGAATGCTAGACAGAAAAGCAAGGTCAGGACCTTAGATTCATGGTAACTTTTCCATCTCGAAGAGCATTCTCTGCTTTGCTCAAAGCTGGCCACAGCGTTCCATTCCTTGGGATAACAGAGAACAAATATAGGTCAGGGCTGCCAAGTGATTAAAGCATGCTTTAGCTAGATCTGCTTTGCCTTTTCCTTTTGTGTTCTCAGGCATCTTCTGTTGAGCTGAAAAACACCTGGATTTCAGAGATTCGGAAAGTCCTGACAGGACAACTGGAAGCATGTAGAGGTAGGACACACAGTGAGATCCGGCAGTGTTGCCTTCCTTCAGTAACTGTGTATGACAACATGGAGCTAGGGCGAGTTACAGTGCCATCCAGTATCACCAGTAAAATCAGCAGGAACAGATCTTCTGTGAAAGGATCAGTTGGGTGGTTGCAGCATTGCCAGGTTTTAAACTCTTGCCCTGATCAAAGAAAATTTCTTAGAACTTTAGAAACGGTATAAATAATTATTCCCTTCACAGTTAGCCAGAGGAACATGATTTTCCTCTGTTCTTCCTCTCAAGCCACAACTCTAGAAACATCCGTTTACATCAGCATGTGAGGAGATGGGATCCCAGTCCTCACTCTGTGTTCTCACAAGACCTGACACAAAAGATCTCCTTCCACACACATGACCGGACACAGCAACTGTTCCTCTCCATCCTATTGTTTGTTTTGCTGTGCTGGGTTTTTGAGGGTTCCTATTTTAAATCTAGTCACCTGCCTTATGTTTTAAATGTCAGTCAGTTATCCCATCTTTTTATCTTAGTGACCTCTCTGTGAAACATGATCAATGACATTTCCTTCTCTAAGATATCACTATGAATGTAATCGGTGATGTGCTCAACACATGAATGACTGAAGCCTCATAAGTACCTCAGATAATGACACTTCTTTTTAATGTAAGATATTTAATCCAAGACAGACAAAATTCAGTTAGGTTATTCCAGATAGTAAGAGAACATAGTGATGAAAGCTATATGAGATACTGTTCTATTTATGAACAAGAATGTACAGAGTCCTAAAAAACATTTTTCAGGCTCTCTGAGGACAAAAACCATAGCTGTGTCCAATATAGACTTTTCCTGGGCCCTGGCGTTGCTTCTCACCTTGACCTGTCATTTTCTGCTTCTCATACACGTCTCTTTGAAGCAATGTGGCGTTGCTTCTCACCTTGACCTGTCATTTTCTGCTTCTCATACACACGTCTCTTTGAAGCAATGCCAGCAAAGGCTCTCCACACACATCCTTCAGATTCCTAAGCAGACTTTGTCTTAGGTGGAAAACTGTGCCTGTGCTTTAACTTTAGAGGTCACCTTTATTTTAATTGTCTGTTTCACAAAGACAATGAGTTCTTACAATCTCCTTAAGTGGAGGGAACCAACTATGCACATTAGCCTCAACAATTTAATCCAACCCATAACAATATACTTATTTACAATGCCTGCTACTCAGGGCTTTTGTTGCAATTCTTGTCTTCATCCTTTCTCTTTTTTATTCTGAATTTCACTGTGGTCAGTTCAGCAGGAACTACTGAGGAAATAACTCAAGATTCTTATTAGTGCAGTTTCAGGACTTGATCTAGGGATTCTCTGATATAGTTTGAAATATTTACTTCTGAAGTATAAAAGCTGGCTTTACTTAGGCTACTACAGAAGAGAAGAGTAGCTTATGGAGAAAATGTATGTGTTTAATACGATAGAGTGCTAATCCTTCATGTGTGTTTGTAGGCAAAGAAAATGAAGCTTGTATGTCACTCAGGTGAGCATTTGTGAAATCTTTGTAGCATACAAGACATATATGCTAGAGTTACTAAGCATTTTCCAGAGAAAACTATGCAGGAATCAAGACTGAAAGTTTTTGAAAACATTTATATGTTGATATTCTTTTTTTTTGTTTTGTCTGAAGATCATAGGATCCTAGAATATTTTAGGTTTCAAGGCACCTCAGGACATCATAGTCCAGTGTCCTGCGCAAAGCAGAGCCAGTTATTGGTCAGACCAGGTTACTCAAGACTTTATCCAGCCTGGTGTTGAGAACACAAGTTATCCAAGGATGACTTTCATCCTACTCTATGAGCAAAGCCAAGTTTCCTTCATTGTGTATCCAGCAGAACAGCAGTCAGAGGGCAGAAATTGTACTGTATATGCTATTGCAGCTCTTCCCATTGCCTTTTCCCAAATGATCACATGAATCAAAGCCCTTATAACAATACTGACAGCAGGAAGCAGATGCTTTGTCCTGTGATTTTAAACAGTTGTTTCTATTTCCAGTGACTCATGAAAGAAGATGCCTTAATTCATGCTTAACCCAAGACTGGATATTTCTCCAATTGTGTCTTGTAATGAGAGAAGGATGAGGGATACATTTGTTTATCTGGGCTGGTTTTAATGACTGTTGTTATGAGTTGCACAGAGGGTTGGAATGTTAGAAGGAACCAGCTGAGATGAATGAGTGAGTAAAGGGCAAAGAAGGTGGCCAAGAGTATCTGATAAATAGTTTAACATATGGGTCATTAGTGTCCAAACAGTGTATATACACCCCCTATCGTATACTGCAGTAAGCGTGGAATGCTAACAAGGCTTTGGGTGACACCTTGATCCAACAGTCCCGAAGAGCATAATTGTTTCCTGCAGACAAAGGAATTATGGATGCAACTTAAGGGATTTGTGCAAGGCTGTGAATCAGTTGCCAAAACCAGGAATGAAGCTACTACTTCTGACTTTGTCTGTTCTCCTTTCATTGACAAGAGCTTCATCTCCTCCCAGAGTGAAGTAGCTCTAAGACGTCAGCAATCTGAGAGTCTGAAAGCAGCTCCTTCCATTGCTTACTCGCTTCTCAGTGTCTGACTTTCCTGGCTCTGAAAACAAGGTTGTCAGAGTCTTTCTTACCATCTTTCTCCACTCAGCAGTTACTGGGCATAGGTACAAATGAGTCTGTTGCTACCTTGCAGCGATGCAAAAAGAGTGAACAAGTGGCATCTGAATAACATTTTATTATGCTCTTTGTCCAGGATACTGAGCAAAAGCATTCCTTAGTGGGATGGGGATATATTCTACTAGATGGCTGCATGTGCAAAAAGACTGATGTACATGTGTTGCTAAATCCAGAAAAAGCTGTCAGCCACAAAATTTCTATTCTGGGAAAAATGCCAGTATGTCCATTGTCTAGATCCATATTGTGCAGTGAGCTAGGAAGAGGTACAGAAGAAAGAGAAGGTAGTAGGGGAAGAAATCTCTTCTGCGTTGAAAAAATATAGGTAGAAGGGCTCTTTGGGTGAGCTAAATTTTCAGCCTTTAAGATCACCATATGCCTTTCTGTCCAAGTGCAAGTATTCTGATTGCAGCAGCAGTCGAAATCTCTCCTCTCCTATTTCTCTCTCTCTCTCTCTCTCTCTCCCCCACCTTCTATGCAAACGAAGAAGCAACTTATACAATTTGGAGCAATTTTTTTTTTTACTTTTCTTTGACAGAAGCAAGTCAACTGCACCAAAGAATCACCGAGAGTGTATACCATGCACCAATGGATGCCTCCAATGCAAGCAGGTAACCACAGCTATCATGGCATTTCAGGGTCTTGTTTTGTCTTGCCTTTGTGCTTTTGCAGTACATAAACTCTTAGTTTTATGTGTTTAGTTTCCTGCGTACAAACTTACTCAATTGTCTTCAAATTCTTTAAAGACATGTAAATGCAGATAAAGGTTTTGCTCATGGGGAAACTAAAATTACAGTGCAGAATTCCTTTCAGAGATGATCATTTGGTTTTGCAAAAGAACCACGTGCTCCGGATTAACTCAAGTTTAGACAAAATGTATTGGAACATTTCCAGGATGTTAAATGGAGTTGTCAGCAAATTTTTGTAATGACCCAGTTGCTGAGCAAGTTTAATGAAAGTTATAATTGCTGTTACAGTAGATTACAAACATATATGGTGCAGAATGTATGATAGTTACCATATTGATTATCATGAATGAAGGGAGTGAGAGTCTCCACCCTGTACATTGGACTTGCTTGCATACGAGCCACATTTGGTCTATGCTGACGATGATTGCTCCTGCGAGAAGGATAAGCAATGCTCTGATGGCTGACCCAATCTCCAGGGGAGGTGTGTTAGTATCATTCCTGGTATCGTTCCTGGAAAGGGAAAACAATACAAGTCTTGGCCGGGTTTTTCCGGGTGCATTACCCCATAGTGGCTCAACTTGTTTAACTGCTCGGACTGAAGATAAAGTCTCTTTTCCTACTCAGAGTATCTCTGTTCTGTCTCTTTAAATGCTGTACAGCTGAATAATAAAGGTCTTTCTGGTCCATCAGGGTCAGTTTGGAATAGACTATAATAAGCACCGTGTTCTTCAAAATCCGATTCTGGTTTTAATTCCTGTATTAAGCTTTTGACTGCCTGTTCATTTTCTGGGTCTCGTTTCCATGGTTTTCCCTCTCATAAAAATGAGTACAGTGGGCAAGCAATGATAGAAAATCCAGGTACACTTTTCCTCCAGTATCCTAACGTACCCATGAGCTGTTGTAATTATTTCCTAGGTTGGGGTATCTGCAATTTTTCTATTTTATTTAGGTTGTCCAGTAGAATTGTTGCATTGCCTGCAATCTACCAAGTACCTAAAAATGTTACTTCTTTACCTGGTCTTTGACATTTCTCAGGTGGGATCTCAACCTCTGCTTTGAGTAGTGCTTGCCACATTGCTGCTGCCGTTTCCCCCACTGTCTCAGGGGAAGTTCTTCCAATGAGAATGTAATCTATATACTGGTATAGCCTCACATCTTGAGGGAGTGAGACTATCTGTAGAAGTTCAGCAAGCACAGTGTGAGCAATCATGGGTGAATGTTTATATCCCTGTGGGAGTCTGTTAAAGGTGTATTGTACACCTTCCCAAGTAAAAGCAAATTTCTCTTTATCCTTTTCTTGTAAGGGCACCATACAAGACACGTCTTTCACATCTAGCATCCCCATCCATGGATGTGCAGCTGCTTGCAAAGTAGCTGTTCAGTTTGCAATGTTGGGTATGGCAGCTGTTAGCGGGGCTGTATTAGCATTCAGGCGCTGATAATCAATTGTTAAATGCCGCCTCCGGCTGCTTTCCAAACTGGCCAGGCAGGGGAGTTATATGGAGAGTGGGTTGTGGAGATAATTTGTCATTTTTCCAAATCTGCTCTTACCTCAGAAATTCTGTTTCGTGCTACAGCAGAAATCGGGTATTGTGGTATATTGGTAATCTTTGAATCAGGGATTGTGGAGTACGCGTACTGTAGCTTCCCGATTTCTCTCAGGGTTAGGGTTGACATTTGAACTGAAGGAGCGTACAGTGCTGTCCGGCAGGCACTAGGTTCAGCCATTCAAAACATCGAAACATAAAATATTTCCGTTGTGATCTTTAACCGCAAAGCGAGTAGAGGACACGCACTTCTCACCTGGGAGCCATAATTTAACTTTTGCAGTTGGCAAATAACACTCGTTCCATTTACTCCAGTGACTTTAACTCTCTGCCATCCGGGTTGTACGCCCAGCTTCTTGGCATCTTATTGTGTTAGTATTGACATTTGTGCTCACGTATCTATTAGGAATTTAACTGGTTGTTGGTGAGGACCTATGGGAAGTATAATCAAGGACCATCATCGCTTATCCATTGGTAAGCATTGACTTCCTGGACAGGCAGCCCCAATAGCCAGGGTCTGCCCATTTTTGGGGTTCTGTTTCTGCAATTCCTTTAATTCCTTATGTGGAGGAAAAGAAGGGTTGGGGGTGTCTCGGAGGCCGATTGAGGGGGAGCAGTACCAGATGACAGTGCTACCATCAAGCTTAAAATAACTCCAGTTGATTGTCTATAAATAGCAGCTCTGGGAACACCCATTGCCAGGGCTTGTCTCCACAATTCATTCCTTTCATCCTGGACCCTCGATTGTTGGTCAATAGGTTTGAATTCCTGGAGCCACTCTGGGGTGGTTGCTTAACCTGTCTAATATTTCGGCCTATATTTCTTGTTCCACTGGACACATCATCCCATCCTATTTCTTGCCCATGATTTATGCTGTCATATATCAGTTTCGCCCAGGTGGGAAGATGCCTTATGGCTCTTTGTGCAGCATTGCCATCAACTTCTATGTCTAAGAGGGCATTATATTCCATGTCCCTTTTAATTTTGTCTTGCTTTGCAATGAGGTAAGGTTTAAGCACAGCTGGGGTTTCCCTAATTAATGGTTTCAGTATGGTAAAGTCTACGGTTGTTGAGATAGGAACATCATGGGGAGCCTGTTCATGCATAGCCTGTATAAAAACAGCCTTTGTCACTGCAAATGAAGTTCATCTAGAGATTTTATAGGTGGTTCTCCTCCCCCTAGTGTATCTATTCCTCCAGCCCAGTATGCCACCCTACTTGTTATTGAATGGGAATCATCTGGGGGCGGGTTAGGGCCAGCGTTTAAAAAGACACTTGTTCCCCAATACCCATTTGATTCATTCCCATTTAATAAAATTCTGTCCCCTTTGGATAAGTACACACACCACAAATATTCTGTTTCAGTTTCTCTGGGCTTACGGCCGTAGCATTCCTGCAAGTTGGCCACCCGAATCAGATAGAACGGGATCATTTTTTGAGTGTGGTTTCCTGCTCCCCTCTGTGGTCCAGTAGTTTTTTCTGGTTTTCTAATTGGTCTAGTGGTGTATTAGGGAGGCTCAGGCAGGTGGGAGGGGGTTATCTTCATCTGAGCTGTTATTATTTGAATCACCCCAAATATTACCATCCCAATCTTCAGGCGATACTACTAGTTTTCTAATTTGAACTATGTTGAAGGGGTTCAGAGCTTGCATTAATGTAACTTCAACGTGTTCTCCTAATCTTTGTGTTTTTAAATGAGCTTACTGAAGTTGTTTTTGCAGTTGTTCTAATCTTAAAGATAGCAACAGTTCAGTAGCTTTATTTCCCTCTATTTCATTTTGCATATCTTTCATCTTACTATTAGTTTCTCTCCTTTCCTGGAATGCCGCTTTTAAACACATTCCCAGCATTTTACAAATTAGAGCTTCATCTTCTCCATCCTTGGTCGAAGCCCTCACAGGTTCTAGCTGCTTCTCTACCCCTTCCCATTCATACCGATTATCACAGATGCATTCTCCTGAAAAGCCAGGATTTGGATTAGTACTGTGCTTTCTTGAGTAATTGGTGACACTACTTGCCATCCTGCCGACCATGCCTACTTGTGAAATGTGTGATTCTGGATCCTACAAAACTTTGAGGTAGCAGCAATTTAAGATTTATTAACTCTATTACCGTAAATAACAGGATTAGGTTGTATGATTTTTTAACAATATTTAATAATCAGCTAATTATCAGAGTGATTTAATAAAATTTGTTATAATCAATACAGTGACTTAATTAAAGATCTGAAAATGGCAAGGTTCACACGAGACTTATGACAGTTTCCTAAATCAAATCACACATGCACAAACACACACATACACAGATATAGCGATTAACCTATGATCAAGATTTTCTCTTTTTGCAAATTGTAGTAAATTATTGGTTCTAAACGATCTTTGAACCTTGTGAAATCTAATGATAGTGAACTGCTCCCTAGTCTCCTTTTTTGATGTTTGTCAGCAGACGATCTTTGAACCTCTCTTCTTTGTTGGCATCTATCAGCAGACGATCTTTGAAACCTCGTAAAATCTATCCTGGGAGGTGTCCCAGCTCAGGGAGGGACACTGGGTCACAGCCTGCTGTGATCCCAGAGAGCTCAAAGCGTCTCACTTTGGATCGCTATTTATAGGATCATGAGATGATTGATTTTGGTCAGTGTTTTTCCATTTTTGGCCACAGTTCTTGTCAGGTAATTCTCACACCTTCCAGATCAGGCTATGATCCAGGCAGCAGGAGTTTCGGGTACGGTTAGGGAGTGCCTCATCGTCCCAACTCACTGTACTTTTAACCAGGACAAGAAAGTGTCAGATTGTCCCAGCTCACTGCATTTGTAACCAAGACAAGAACACAACGTTGGCTTGTCCTGACATCGCAATGTGGCCGGGGGGACCTGCAGCACCATAATATCACTGCAAAATTTTTGCAGGATCAAGCAAACCAAGACATCCCATGTAGCAGAGCTAGCCTTTGAGAGCTGTACAACTCAATGCAAGAAAATATAAACAGATGCAGTGTTGTTAATCCTGCACCATTTTTCTCTAGGCTTGCTTACATTTGTTTTGTTTACGGTTTAAGCCGAAAAGGCTTAAGGGTAAAAATCTTTCAGCAAAACCACCTTGGGGATAGGAGAAAATGATTCCAGCAAAATATTAAATGCAATCACAAAACTGTTTCAAATCAATCCAGATGTATGTCCCTCTTATAAGGCTCTTAAAGTGAGAATTTTCAGAGCAGAAATTATAGACAAAATACAGCAACAGAAAATTAATTAACTCCAAGAAGAAAGGCCACGCGATTAACTACTTGTCCTAGAGCTGGTTAAACCAAAGGAAAAATGAATTGCTTGTTGTCCTCACTCTGCCAACTATGCCAGAGAAAGAGAGGTTAGATGCTTCTGCTCCAAATGCTGGGTTATTATAGGGACAGGAAGAATACGGTAAGTCTTCATGAAAGAGCAATACTCTGGGCTTTCATGAATGGAACAAAGTCTGGAGTGTCCTACTGGCTTTTGTAAGCAGAGGACACCTTGATCCTCCACAATATGTGTCTCAGAGAGAAGCAAGGACCGCGGAACTGCAGCACAAGGTAGCTTTGCATGAGCTGATGTGAAATAGTGGATCCAGAATTCCTCAGACTGTGGAGCCCCTTCTGCAGCCTGTTTGGGGATGCTGGGCGGAGCCAAGGAGATGAAGGAAGAAGCTAGACTTTGTGATAGCCACCCACATGGGCATAGTCTGTGTTTATGACTGATATGACTAAGCAGCCTCAGTTGTGAAAGGCGCTGTAAGTAAGCCAGTGGTAGACAGTATTAGCTAAAGAGCAACCATCATCATCAGTGCTCTATCAGTAGTGGGAGGCTAATTAATTATTGAGATTTTATCTAACCAATAGACACCATCCCCTGGGTTGCCCATGCGTTACAGTGACTCTACTGTTTACTGGGCGTTGTCAAACCTGTACCGTGACATTGGGGAAGTCTGTTTGCAGGACGCTCTCCCCTCCCTGAGCCGTATCTGTCAATGACAAAGACTATCCCCTTTACTTGTGTATATGCCACTGCAGCACTTGGGGCTGCAATTCCATGAGATCAGGCAGAGCTGGTCTGACTCAGGATTTGAGGTGAGGTGTCGGCAAAAAGGACACTTAGAGCCAGTGCCCTTAATACAGGCGGTTATTGAATGTCCCTAAGTCCTGTTCAATCTATTTAAATTTTCTTTGTAAATTCTTCACCAAAGTTTCACTGTTTAATCCTAAAATGAGATGCCCTGTGGTACCTATTGCTGCTATGTCTCTCTCAACGGATGGCTGCTGCGTTTCAGTGATAGTGAAATGATCCCTTTGTATTGTTTCTAATCTATTTAAAAATATGAAACTTAAATAGACTATTGTTCTAACTGCTTAACTATATCTGCTTTATTGGAAATGACTGATTCAGTCATACATCCATATAAAATATCCTGTGCATACAGATATATACAAACACTTGGAGTTTTACTGCAGATGCTGTTTCAGAGAAGCTTGTGTGTTTTCTCAGTCTTTCTCACAGCTGTAAATCTTTAACTCTGTCAGCTGCATGTTTCATAGTTATCTCAGCCTAGCTGGGAAGGAACAGAGAAAAAAGAATAAGGAAATGTGACTGTGTTTTGGATTTGTTCCCATATTTATTCTGAGTCACATTTTGTACCTGAAATCAGGCTGCAAAATCACATTTTGATTTAGTACAGGAGGCAGCAGAGACCTCCATTAAGGTTCCATCAGAAACAGGTCAGGGGCTCAAATACAAAGCAATGAGTCCCAGGCTGCCTTGTAGTTATAAATGGTGTTCACAGATCTCTAGTATTCCAAACGCTTTAAAGTTTTTAATGATATCTTGGACCTTCCTTTACAGCAAGACAAACCCTATGAACGATAAGTATAACGGTTCATATGTTTAAAGTAAACAACAATATAATTGCTGATACATGTTAATAACAAGCATTTTGGGAAAGAGTATTTCAAGTGTGTAGATACAATGAAATGTGTGGAGCTGTCTGCCAAAGATAACAGTCGAACACCCAAACTAAACCACCAGACATTTGCAAAACAATGAGGGTAAGAACCAATGAGGGAGAAAACCTTGCAGCTCCAATGTCCTACAAACCTGGGGCAGGGAGGTCCTTCCCACTACGGATGAACCAGGCTGGTACCTGTGCAAACCTGGCAAGATGGATCCCCTCGTCTGTGGCTCAACTGTAAACAGGGATATCCCACTTGGATTCATGTTCAAAGAGCAGAAGAAACAGAAGTTGGAGGATCCTGGATCCAGTGGAATCTGTATGTTCCTCTGTGCATGGTATGACCTCTATGTGACCATCCAGTGCCCTTTTCTCCTGGAGTCAAATATACTTATGCTGGAAAGGATGGAAAACTGGGCTCCTCTTTTCTAACCTGTTTCCCACTCCTTCCTTCCAAATCTGTTGGACTGGCAAAAAGAGGTTGTTCCTCCATTTTTCCCTTCTCAACTCTCACTAAGCACATCCCTTACAGCGTGGTGTGGAAAGGAGGCAGGGGCTGGAATGGCTTTTTCCACCGTACATGCCTGCACAGATGCAGCCTTTTATGGCGCACAGAATATTAAAACCTGCCCTTTATTCCTTAGGCTTCCATATCTGAGGGTAATAAAAGAATGCGCAGTGCTCAGTGCTCCATTAGGTATTAAGCAGGAATGTAACTATTTTTGTATTTCTTTTGTCCAAAGGTACAGCAGGAAGTCATCAAGTGTATATGAAAACAAATCTGAGACATCAAACGTGGAAGCATCTAACAATAAAAACAGGAATTCCAGTCCCAGCACCAGACAAAAGAGAGGTAGGAGTTCTGAGACAAAGCTTTTTGCTTCCAAAGGGTAATATTTTTATTTTTGCACACTCATTTCTGGAGTTTGATGAGGATACTTTAAATGTGTGTTGCTTAAACCCAGCATCAAAAAACAATGCTACAAAGCTGAGTGACTGTACCATGCAACTTCCTGAACACCAAAAAGCGTTATGAGTTTATGATTTTTTTAAGTCTGAGTTTTGATGCATTACAGTGCTCTTTGTACAACTTGTGGTTTTTTAAAATTAGAATTTGGGGGGGTGATAGTATGCATATTCTAACATTCTGTATCCTGGCTAAGTTGGTTTCTAGCCATATTTACTTTTATTGCCTGTGAACTTTGCTAACCAGTTTCCTTGCTTCATGTCAAAAAGATTTTTTTGCCTCCTCTGTGTATAGGGTCCCCTCTAGTGTATAGTAAATAAACACACATACATTCACAGAAAGTCCCTCCATTATTTGAAGGCTTAAATACGATAGATACATTCTATACAATGTAGGTTAAAATGGATACTAAAAAGAAACTGGATCTCATCTGGCAGCAGCAGGAACAGAAAATCTTTCATCAGCAGTTTCTCCTTTAGGTAGTATTTTGAAATGTTAGAGCAAAGACTTTTCTAATAATATAAAAAAGGAAATTGTGAGGTCTTAAGAGATTAATGTCCAAATCAGGTTTAAAGTAACAGCAGGCCGCTTTATAAATAGACATGGTTTAAAAAAAAAGGAGGGGGGGAATATTTTTTTCTTTGCAAAAATAGGCCTATTCAGAAAAAAAAAAAAAAAGATTGCAATAAACTTTCACTCTGGGGAGAAAGTTATGGATTCTTCATTAAAAAATCCAATGTTAAAAGTCTGTTCCAGTAAAGATTTCTTTTTTTTAAAATATGAACTCTTTAAAATGAAAAGTTGAAAAGCAGTCTTTCATTTGAAATTCATAAATCCCCTTAAAAAAAAAAAAAATCCGGGAAAATTATTGATGTTTTTTTAACTGGCCCGGCTTACACACGAGTGTGGGAACCGGGATCTCCCGCCACGCCGATTTCTCACGCTTCTGGCTTCTGCCTTCCCGCGGCCGGTTCCGCGGGGCTCTGGCCGGGACTCCCGCCGAGTCACCCTCGGGGGGACGCGGGGGGTGCCCCGGGCACCCTGGGCTGCAAAACACGCTGGGCAGAGCCAGCTGAAGGGCTAGCCGGCTCTAGGTGTCCCACCGAAACTTTAATCGGCGTCCCCGTGAGGCGCCTCTAGCTGGGACTCCGCGGGGGCTGCGCTCAGCCGCAGTTAGCGGCCGCTTGCGCGGGCTGCGGCGCCGTACGCGGTGCACGGCTGCGGTACGCCCGCAACGGGGGCTGGTGCTCGGCCACAACTGTCCCTCTTGTGCCACCTACTGACTGCAATACTCCCGATATCTATGTAGCTAACGTGAACACCGATTATTTTAAAAATACTGTTTTCTTTCTACAGTACAGAGGGGGAGGGCGCTACTGGCAAGCTATTTCAGTTTCATTATTCTTATGGATAAGTGCCTGTGATTGAGTTATCTACATATACACCACTGTTTTGTCTGGACCTGATAGGTAGGTTCGCTGACTTGAAGCTCTGCGGGAGCTGAGTCCTGTAGGAACCTCTGGAGACCACCTAGTCTAACTGCCCGGCTCAAAGCACAGTGCTGGAGCAATTTGCTCAGGGCCGTGTCCAGTTGGCTTCTGAGTATCTCCAAGGGTGGAGACTCCACAGCAGCCTTGGGGACGCTGTCCCAGGCTTTGACCACCTTCACAGTAAAAAAAGCTTTTTACTGTTTCACAATGGAATTTCCCATATTTCCATTTGTGCCCATTGCCTCTCATCCTGTCACCGTGCTCCATGGAGAAATGTCTGGCTCCATCTTCCTTACTCGCTCTCATCAGGAATTTACATACATTGATAAGATCCCCCTGCGCCTTTTCTTCTCCAGGCGGAACAATCCCAGGTCTCTCACTCTCTCCTCATGTCAGTTACTGTAATCCCTTTATCATCTTCATGGCTTTTCGTTGGATTCACTCAAGGATGTCCATGTCTCTCCTGTAGTGGGAAGCCCAGGACAGGAGACAGTGCTCCAGGTGTGTCTCACTTGTGCTGAGTAGAGGGGAAGCATCACCTCCCCAGACCTGCTGGCGAGGCTCTGCCTAACGCAGCCCAGGATGCTGTTGGCCTTCTTTGCCACAATTGCGCTTTGTGGGCTCATGTTCAACCTCTTGCTCATCCAGACCTCATCCTTATTATTTCTGGAAATGGTTTCCAGGATTATTTGGTACACCTGCAAAATGAAGGAAAAGGTTTGAAATAACTCAGGGGGAGCCAACATGTCATTAGAGACCAGTCTGTAATGATCGGCTGGTGCTGGGAAGCTGTGGGGACATCTTAAGGGGTCCCCTCAGTGAAGCGGTATAATTGCATAGCTGAAGAACTAGCATACATACCTTCCCCCTAGACATGTGCACTGTTGTACTTGCAGCATGATTCTGTGATAACACTATGGATCTTCTTGCACTTTGCAAACAGAAGGTAAATATATTTTATATACCAGTTTCTGGATTCTTTACAAGCTACAGTATCTTTACAAAGATTGCCTCATAGTGGGAGCAGCCATGGCAGGGAATGGCTCTTAGGCCAACGCAGGCTGTCTGGAAGTGCACCTGTGGGCAGCCCCACAGCTGAAACCGCCGCTCGGTAGCAGTTCCTCACCAGAGGCACCTGCCTGGCCCAAAGCTGGCATCAGGCCACTGGGTGGAAGGAGCTGAACCATACTGATATAATGCTTGTGCGTTGTTACAATCTGTTCATCTTACACCCACCTATGCGTGCAGGCACCTCGGATCCTGGATTATCTTCGCTGTAATTCAGGAAGTGATGGGATGCGCTTTCCTTTGGAAGCACAGCTTGTCTGTCTGTTGCTTGTCTGTCAAGTGTGGATTCGCTGTCTCTTCATGTTCCCTTTGTATTTCTGGTCTTCATTTGTGCCTCTAATGATTTTCACTTGGCATTGTATGAAATAAAGAGGAGGAGAAAGCTAGCGGTTAATTCCTAAGGCACAGAACCAGGCAGCCAACACATGGCTTTTCTCCTGCTCCTTTGCCATAAACCTTCTGTGAATTACTTGCCCACACAAAGAAAGGGGCAGATGCAGAATTTGGCAGGAATGCCTGGAACTGGGGGTTTGATCTAAGTCCACCTCTTTCCTGCAATGCAAGTAACTGAGTATCTTTTAAACCCGGACACTCAGGACCTAGATCCGTCTGTGACTTATCTCTATACAGGCGACTGGCAAGCGGCACGGCTGGCTTATTCATGTGGGAGCCTGGCATGTAAGTTTTGCTGGCATGGCACTCCTTACATCCCAGCAAATCATGAGATCAAATGCATGACTATACGCCAGCTTTGGAGGTTGTTAGAAAAACTTCAGCAGGTAAGGCTGAGAGCGTACCAGCCACAGGGCTGATCATGGCAGACTCTTCCGTGCAAGTACTGGATAGCAGAAGTGGGACTGCTCGCAACACTTGCAGGCTGCACGTGTCCTGCACTGCAAGGCTTCTCTTATTTCTCCCTACAACCTTGCTGTTCCAACCACAATTATGTGTTTTCATAGTAAAAGGCACTAGATCCTTTTTAATGAGCTTGCTGCTAAACTGTATTTTCCTTTGATGAGAGCTACATCCCTTCACCTGTTTTTCTTTGGTTTTGTTTTGTTGTTGTTCTCCATTAAAACTCAGTGAGCCAAACTCAACCCAGGGGCTCTGTTTGGCTCAGTTGGTTTAATCACTCTGACCTCATGTCACCTTTCCAATTGATTAGCTCTTGCTCAGGCTTGAACTGAATCAAGATTTATTTATTTATTTTAAGTTGTCATCCGGTGCTAACCTTTCCTTTCCCATAAGCTGAACAGCTGACCCTTCCTTCCTTATTTCTCTTCCCTCTCCCTCTCTTTCCTAGTTGATGCTTCCACCAGCCTTAACCTTGAGCGCACAGCGCTTGCTAGAAAGCGATTCACATTGCAAGGTCTTTCCAACCGCAGAGCTCCACCCAAAGGTAAAATCACCCCACGCAGTACTTGGTCTCTGGCCATCTGTCTCCTGCACTCCCACAATGTTCTCTCCATCCCATGGTGCCATCCATCACTATTTCCTAAAATGCTGCTGCATCTCACCAAAATGCTCCTGTCTGGTACACACATATGGCTCCTCTTCTCAAAGACGCTGTTACCAAAAATTGCTCCCACGGCAGTGTTGGCAAGGCAACCTTTGAGCTGACTGGTTGGATCTTTTACTGGTGCACAGTGCAAATAATGTTTATTTCCAGTTTCTCTCAAGGGCCAAAGTGTGAACATGTTTTAATCCACCAACCTAACTTCTTTCAGCAGTTTACTGGCTTGAAGAGAAGATTATCATTGTGTTGTGCTGCCTGAGATTTTTATGTGTTAAATTGTTCATTGGTTGGACTTCGTTTTTTCAAATGTTGCTCAGCCATGGCCTAGTGGTTACACTGAGGAACCACTTCTTCTATTCAGAAGACCTGGGGTTGATTGCTGTTTCTACTTAATTACGTTATATGACATGGTAAAACGGTGTGTTCTGAGTCTTTGTGCATAAATTTTTTAGAAGACACTTAATATCCGTGAGTAGAGAGCATTGCATGTTCCTGTGACTGCTATACAAGGAAGAGACTTTAGAGGAAAGAAAGAAAGGTGAATAGAAATGAAACTGAACGACTTTTTGCAATTACTTTCTGAAAAGATGGTGTAATTACTATTTTTATTGCTATGGCTTTTCTCCTGTTCTGATAAAATGTATTTCTTCTGTGAGACAAAGGGTTAGTGCGCAGTTATGGAGAGGGTGAACATCAAAGGAGGAAGAAGCAAGATGAAAGAATAAAAATTACAATGTTATAAAGTAGATGAGAATACACCAAGAGCCAGAGCAGCCGTAAGATTCTGGCTACAAGGTTAAGGCCGTACTTGGTAGTAAGATCTAAGATGGACAAAACAGTTCAATGTTCTGAATACAAAAAAGGTAGTGGTTTTCACATCCTGTGACTTGAGGAGATCAATTACAAAATACAGATTTCAGAAATGCAGTAATTTGGTCAGCTTTGGTTTGGGCCTCTTTTGTTCTTTCATCTGAATTTTTCATGTCATGTGAAAAACCTTACATTTTATTCAGTCATTCCGTGTTCCAGACAGCAAAGCACGGTACCCACTAAGCTGTAGGCACTCTCTGCTCAAAGGCTTGCTGGGTCTGGTTACCTGGGATTCCTGTGAAGCACCTCCATTACACAATGTCCCACTTCACCTGGTCGTGCCGTTGAGTTGCTAATCTGGCCCTGGCCTCGAGGACACCAGCTGGCCAACAGGCTGGGTGATTTGCAAAGTGTGGTCATTTCTGCAGGCAGCGAGAATGCAAAGCTGTGTTGGCACTGTAAGGACTGGCTGTTAGGGCAGAGAGGAAGCTGTGAGAAGGTAACAGGCAAGTTTCTGCAGTAAGAGCTTGTCCTGCTCTTGACACCTCTGCCAAAGGATTCGTTACTGTCTGTTGCAGGAGATGGCACACTGAGCTCAGCATACTTTGGTTCAGACCCACTGTGTCTGTTCATGTCCAGAACACATAAAAGTGAAGGTTTAAACAATAAAATAACAAGACTACCTAGAGGAAAACCAAGATTTTCTGATAGGTATCAACTGGCAGTGGAGCATGGATGCTCAAAGCATTGCTGAACTATCTGCCCAGGCTGGATGTGACGGGGTAGAAAACATTGTATATAACCACCTCGGTGTTTGGGCCAAAGAAATGCTTATGTCTGGAGGAGAAACTTAACCAACCTGCACTCCATCAGTGCAGAGACCCCCAAGTCAGCCATACCAGAACTGGCACCAAAGTGTGTGAAAGCCCACCCTCGTAGCACCCTGCATCTCCCCCACCCTAGGGTCAGCGTTAGCTGTGCTGGTTTGCAGAGACAAGCTCATATTCCTTGGAGTTGGCACAGGGTCTCTAAGAGCTGCATGATGTGGTGTAAATGTAGCCCAACGCTATAATTATAAAGTAAAATTTTCTCTGTATTTTAGTAAGGGTAGTTACAGCAGCCTAAATGTGGAGTTGTTCCATTGTAATTATCGCTGAGAGCAGAGTTTAACCTCTCATTTTTCTTCAGCCTTTTAGGAGGTATGAATAAGGATGTACTTCAATATATGTGCTTTTATGAATAAATCGATAGTGAAGTGCATTGATTGATACAGAATTTACAGTCTTTTTACAGCAGCCAGAGTCTACAGTTAAAATTACACTGAGATCTTAAGGAGCTAATATGGTTTCCTGACATTTTGGCATAATGAAACATTACAGGAATTGCAGTTCAACCAGTCACAATAATTTCTGCTCCACTGTAAACATATAGTGAACATGACATTTACTAGGCAGAAATATGGAAAAAAACAAAGTAAAGAGAAATGTTGTGTGACTGAACATTAAAATAAGGAAATGTGAAGATGAGGAATGGGAAAGAGATTTTTAAGATCCCTGGCAAGGAAATCTTCACAGTAGTAGCGTTCTGCACAGGATATTTAAACCTGAAATATAAAATCGCCTGAAACTTGTTTTACTCCAGTGCTGTATGCCAGTTAACCATGAAAAAAAACAGAGACAGAGAGAAAAGAAGATCAACATGATAAGAGAAAGGAGATAATTAGAATAGAAAAGTTCCTCTGAATCACAGGCACCATCTAGGAACCTCTGGGCTAAGATTCAGCAAAGCATATAAGCACGCGCTACAAAGAGTTTTGTGTGAAATAAGTCTTCACGTATCCCAGTGTTGTGAGTTTTTTCAGTGAAAATAGAAACAAGTATTTAATTTTTACATAAATATTTCTTTGATATTTTTAAAAAAACAAAACATGAAAATCACAAATAGTTTTTGACCAATCTGAAAACCCTCAACAGAATATTTAAAGCCATTTCTCATACCATTTTCAACTGAGGCTGTGTCCTGGTAGAGTTAAGCGTTCAAGTATCTTAATGAAACTGAGATATGAAGCATATGAATAGCTTTACTCATGCCTCAATGGAAATACTCACTTGAGTAATGCAGCACATGTACTTAGAGTGTTTTCAGCAGAAAAGATTAAAAAGTTAATTCTGACATATTTGTAATCGAGCAACTTTTTCTCCCAAGTGGTGCTGCTGTAGTTGGTAGGTGCAAGAAGTGTACTGATGTGCTTGTAGATGTGTAGACGCAATCTCTTAAGAGCTGCGTAATGACCTCGCTGTGTTTTGAAGCATCACGTGCTCTCTAAAGCTAGCCGACAGTTAGCCCGCTTATACCTCTGCATTTATTTATGAAATATTTTGAGTCAAAAATGCTACTCGCATCTCATAGTGAAGTCTGGGGAAGTTGTGTCTTCACTCCTGAGCAGACTTTGAGAAAAAGCAGGATCCTAATTGGAGTAAACAAAACAAAAAAAAGCTCTGTTGCCTTCATTTTCTCCAAGCTGATTTGCACTGGTAAGGATGGAGGCTCAGAGAATGCTTTCAGGCATTCACACAGTTAACTTCTAGAAATTACAAATGTGAACTCCAGACCATTCGTGTTTATTTTTCAGTGTATTTCAGGTCAGTCATCACAGAACAAGCACTTCAGTGTCTAAAATAATCCAAACCTCATCTGTAGACACACACGCCATTCTAACCATCATGCTCATCGCTCTGTGTTTTGTAGCTGTACTTAGACTAGTTGGTTGCTAAAATATTAATTAGCATAATTCTCCCTTCTAAAGTATTCAAATTGGTGGAATTGGAATTTCTTTGAAAAAATACGTTCATATAAACTCTTTCCTGTGCTATTCACTTTGTTAAGGGTATTTTTCCTGGCTGCTTTAGAGGAGCAACCTATCTTCTATTTACCCTTTTCCAGCTGCTGCTTTGCTTTGGACATCTTTTACCCTCAGTGCTTATTAACCTCTAATCCTGCCCTGCATTGCATCTGTCTGTTCTCCCAGATCCAGAATCTAAGGAAAGAGAAGTTACCCGTCGCTTTTCCCTAGCCTCCTCCATCAGCACCACAGTTAATGCTTCTGCTGTGACCAAAGGTACCGTCATGCTGCTTGCTTAGCTACCCTTCTCCCTTTCTGCTGACTGATACATTTGCTGCCAAATGCTGTTCACAGAGTGAGTACATCAGGCTCAATTTTTATAAATGCAGGAGGTTCCAGTAGAAAAAGAGTCAGGACCGGTATGACACCCGCAGGGAGACAGGCTGAGACATTTTGCATGTATAACAAGGTGTGCTGCCAGCATGTATAGTGACTCTTCTCAGTTTCTCCATAATAGGCTTCAAGAAGTGGTGCTGGTTTCCATGGAAACTGGATTAATTTTTGGCTGATGTGGGGTTAGGTTTCCAGCTTCTCCCTGGTTTGGATTAACTGAAATTCAATAGAAATTATTGCTCCGTTTCCTTAAAGCTGTTTAGGATTTTTGCTTTCAAGAAGGAGAGAATCTCCTCGTTACGTAGCAGATGTCGAATGGTAAGAAAGACTAAAATCAAGCCAAAAATGGGATAGCAATAGATGCCAGTTTTAAGCATGTTTAGCATAATCACACGTGATTAGAAGTTACGTTTGCAAGGAAATTTTCAGCCATGTGTAAGGGAGCCGGGTGCCCAGAACGTACTGAACTCCATGCAGTTTGTGTGGGAATTTATGAAAGTTTTATTTTTGAGCTGTAATTATTTTGAGAAAAGGCACTTTTAAAAAACTGACTTTAAGATACTGCACTAGTGCCTACATTTAAACTGAAAAGCAACCCATGCATTTGGGCATGCTAGTTGTGTTGAAAATCAGGAGGATTGTAGGCACCTATGCCTACATGTCAGAGTTGCTTTTGAGAACAGAACATATGGTCTTACATTGAATTCTGAAGATACTGTCTTTTGGCAGTTTCTGGAATGAAGTGGAGGAACTGATTTGCAAGTTTAAGATTTGTGGGACAATTCACAAACCAAAATAGAACGAAAAACATCTGAATTCATTTATGTAAAAAGCTTTGCTATATATTTGTCAGGAAGAAGGTTGTACAGTATTGAGTGCATTCTAAATAGTTGTGAAGGATATGAACCATATCCTTGACTGTGCAAGGAGGTTGCCATGAAATGCAAGCGTGGTGGGGTTTATTGGCAGAGGAAGGATGTGATATTACCGCTACCTACAAATGTTTCTTTGCCAGCCTCTTTAGACCATAACACTAAAACATCACCACATGGAAATGATGGGCACAGCACAGGAGAAGAGGCTCTTAATAGCTTTATGTCCTCGGCAACAACTTCAGAAATACATGATCAGTTACTAAGTTATGGGAAGACTGAATTATTTCCTAATATTTATTTCTGAAGCCGGGGAACAAAAAGAAGCACAAATGGGCAACCAAGGGTTGTTCTTTAGTGTGGTTTATTAAAGAGAGCCTGTGTGAATTACAATGAAATTCAAATTTTGTTACAGTTTCATATCAAAAAATCCTGTCCTAGGATCCTGTCTGACACAAGACTGTTGGCAGTTTCTTGGAATGCTGAGAAAACTACTTTTGTAATGATTTTAAAAGCTAGAAAACAAAATCAGTGCTTTTCAATTAAGTGTTTTATTTACAGCACCTGCGTTAACAAAATATTTCAGATGACAAAAGAACTGAAGCCTGAGTCTTGTCTCAGCATCAGCCAAACGCAGGTGTAGCCGGGGTGTTTGGATCATCACGTTCAAGGCTACCGCGTACTGCTGTGTGCTGATCCTCACTGGTAACAGTTCAGCTCCATCACATCACTGGTCCTCCACATGTGGAGTCGGGACACAGGAGAAGCACTGGATGTGGATGTGTGACGGATGCCCACCACTTCTGTGGGGCATAAGTGTTGGCTTTTGCAGGCTCTTGCCTGCCAGCTTCATGGGCACAAAGCTGACATTGAGAGTCTGCCTGCGTTAGTGCCATCTCCTGGGCAAGAGTGAGAGAAAACATCTGTGAAACCTGATTGGAAGCTGACACATTTACTATCTCTTAATGCCTTTTGCAGAAAGGGGTTTGTTTCCTACCCATATCACAGACATGTTTATCTTGACCACCTAGAATTTAGGCGTTGGTCATTTTTCTGGGTGAAACAGAAAGTATGAGGCAGGTAGTGTTTCCAGGTAATGGGAACGCAAGTTTCTCCTTTAACAGTATTTACAGCCTTGTGACTCTGCAAACTTCACACAGGTCCCCTTGTTCCTGCAGTTAAAGTCAAGAGACATGAAATAAAGAGTGACCCAACTCCCCTGGGGTTTGAAGGTATGAGTATTTCCATCCTGCATGAAAACCTGTTTAGCAATCTTTCGATATTATTCACTGAATTCACATCTCATCACTGCTGGCAGACAACACTGGAGGCCATTAAGGGTTTGGTGTCTGTTTATTTGTTCAACTGTGATAATCACAGCGTGTCACCCCCTTGCCTGTCCCCTGCACTGGTATTCACCAACTTTCACCTAGGGATGGGCCTAAGTTAAACCCCCAATTCTCTGCCTGTTTTGGGAAGTAATGGTCTAGACTGTGATCTGGATTTGGATTTTCTGCCTGGCTTCTACCTCACTCTGTAGAGTGCAGCAGCAGGGGAGCCAAGGGGCTACTATTCACCTTCACCCGCAGGCTGGCTGCTTGCATCCCTCTTCCCTTGTTAGTGTCTGTACCTAATAAGAGGAGCAGGAGCCATGTGCATGAGGACTACAGAAGAGGCTAGACTGTGCATTAATATCCATTTAAGGTGCAGTGTTTCATTTCAGCCAAGCAGAATTTCCACCTATTTGTTGCAGCAGATTCACAAATTACTGTTTAATAAACAATACCAAAGAGTTAAACTGGGAAGTTATTTCCCAGCCGCTGGAAAATCACCAGCTTCCATTGACAGCTTTCCCCTTGACATGAGCACTTGCCAGAGCATGCTGCCTTGTGGGGTACAAGCAGTCAGGTACCCCTCCTGCAGGACAGGGAGGAGAGAGGTGCAGGCTGAGGAACCCTTTCTTAGGATTGTGTTGCTCTGCCCAAAAGAAAGGACAGGTGGCCAGGTCAGTGATTTTATCAGTGATGTATCAGAGCTATCTCCTATGTCACTCCCACCAGAAGAGGAGACTGGAACAGAGAGGTAGTCCTCACTGACAGATACTTCTGATCTCGGCATACCACGTGGCTGCAGAAGTAGGGGGTGTAAGTACTTACTAAGTAAGGATAGAGCTGAGTTGATCCTCACTGATTAAAAATGTGGTCCTACTGCACAACATCCCTCACCAGACTGAGTTTCTTTAAGCAGGAAACACTGAACATTATCATCCCTTTACCAGAAGATACTGCTGGTGTTGCCAGGGCTCTGTCAGGGTTAATAATGCAAAGGATTTGATGTACTTAGATAAAAAATTCCCCTAGAAAATTGCATTGCATTCATCAAGAGTGAAACTATTCATTTCTCGCTGGGGAGAAGAGCATCAAAACCATATACCATCACCTACAGAATGGTTTGAAATGCTGCAAGGAAAATATGTTAAAAATGTGTAAAGAAGCTGTAGTGAAATAGAACACTGCACCGTTCACCCACCAATCGTTTTCCTTAATTAACATCAATATTTCTGTTTGATTCATTTGCTATTCTCTGTCCTTCTCAGACCTGCAGTTTTTCTGTGGAATGCTCCTGTCTTTTCATTCATTTGTGCTGGTCATGTGTCTCCTCTTTTATAACTGTTGGACCCCAGTCCACCTGTTTGTTAAAGAGATTACCAGTTGCAGAGGTGATACAGGAATTCCCTTTGTACTGGTTGTCTGGTCACTATTTCACCTTGAAGACACCAATTGTACTTCCTGTCACAGATGCTTTTGAGAACACCATATTGGCCCAGACTAAATGTAATACCGGTTCCACCACGAGACCAGTACCTAGATCTGCTTCACAGACAGGTAAACAAAATTAAAACGTTTATCATCTCAATTTGAGAGGCTAATATAAATTTATGATAATATTTACGCTCTTTAACTTACAGAGATTTTTCTCTTTTAATCAACATTTTTTCCTGTGAAAGCAATGAAAGAACAAGCTTAGATCACTAGCAGGTATAGAAACGATGTCCCGGGTACTGGTTTTCTGTAGGTCGGGCACAGCTGAAAACAATTCTTTTAATTGATGTCAGAGAGCTCAAAACTTGATCTGTGTTATTTTATAGCTTGAATTAAGTACACGAAACTTAGGCTATTTCTTAGTCTCTGAAATTAGAACAGCAGTTTCTATGGAAGAGGAAGGCTGATGCATGTATTTGTAAGGAATCCTTACTGCTTAGGTTTCTGACTTGGATGCTTCCTACAAACAGCAGTGGCAAAAGATTACTGAAGCTTTGCCTCGGGGGGAAGGGGGATATCTTTTTCTTTAGGTGTTTGTAGCCCAACCTGTGAATTTGAGCGAAAATTGCTGTAGCAATTTGAAGCTAATTAGCATCAATGTATTCTTGTACATTTAGACAGCTGCTGGTATTTTGCTGGTGTGATTCAACTGCCTCAGAATATGGGGTGCAGTTCTATATGCTGCGTGGTCTGTAATCGAAACTGTATCTTCGGTCTCAGAACTCCGTTGGTACAGACCTTGGCAGGGACACTCGCAACCCAGCACATGAATGCCACCTCAGAGGCTAGTTTACACCTTGAGAAGTAGGGGTGACCTAACCATACCTGTAGGGTTATAACTAAGGTCACTGTCTCTCTCGTAACTGCATTGCAGCGGCGGGGGCAGTCACAGCCCCTGGGTAACAGGAGGGAGGAGAAGGGGCTGCATGCCCACATGCTGCACCAACCAGTGCCCGCAGCAGGGAGGATGCGCATGGGGAGGGATTAAATAAATCGGTTAGTAAACCTGTTTCTGCCAGATCAGATCGCTTTTCTTTTTACTCCACGAACTGCCTGGCTTGGGTTTTGTATTGTCTCAGGCCAGGTTTTGTTTTGCGTTGGAGCAATTGGCTCCATGCCTTGTTGTTAGAGCACTGCTTTGCCTTGTCGAGAGCAGTGGCCCACGGGCTGTAAAGAGCTTGATTCAGCATCTGCTCAGCCCGAATCCCTATGGATCAGCTAATGCACAGCAGGTACATTAAGTAGGAAGGCACGAGGTGATTTGACTGACTCCATTCAGCTTGTATCTTCCTGGGCTGCAGGATCCCCTGGTAGATGCAAGGTCTATGTCCTCCTAGCTGGACTGTAGTCATCCCTGTCAGAAAAGGGACAGTAATCAAGTGTGAAGGAAAGCGTAGAGCTAGATTGCCTTCTGTACGGGAGAGGCCGAGTTACCTTTCCATCATGGGAACCTCAGACAGGCAGGTCTTATAAGGTCCAGCCTGAATTTCCCTCAGGATACATCCTCTTGGCACGCCTTTGTGTGTAAAGAGATTGACTGTTGTGCTTGGGCTGGAAATCTCTCATTAGGTGTCTTCCACTGGGCTGGGGTGTTTTTGGATGCAAATCATGCAATAAGACTGCTAACAGCAGAAATATGAATGAGATCTTCTCCACCTACCACCAAGGTCTGCTTGTCTTTGTCCCTTGTTTTTTACTCTGTCCCTTTGCTGCACTTCCAACCTGCTCCAGGGTACAGTCTGTAAGTTGCTCAGGTGGTAATATCACCTTGGGGTGAGGAGCAGACAAGAAGCCAACCAAAATTCAATGGCTTTGGACTTCAACTGGTAGATAAACACGTGGAGGTAAGCTGGAAACTGAATGAGCTTAGTGAACTGAATGAACTGAAAATCACGTCAGCAAAAGTTATCCTTTGCTACAGAGCTCACACTACAGCAATATTCCTGGTCCTTGCTTTTTGTGCCTCCTGAACTGAAGAGATTCAGCAATGTTAAACACTCAGGGTACTGATGGGCTTGCACACTGTGGCCACACAATCTGCCCTCCCACAAATGACAGCAAGTGGTACAGGTTTTTAGAGATAGAACAATGGCTGAAATGTAATTTTTATGGCAAAATCAGGGAACAAGCTGTAAAAAGGTACAAGCAATTCACTAAGTGGAACAGCGGAAGGTGAACCTGTGGCATGTATTTTTAAAAGACTGAGTCTGAGAGAGGCTATTGACTAACTCTTCTTATTTTCTCTCCTTTGAAAAGGTTGGCCCAGCAGGCAAATGCCCTCTCTAGACACATTTGAAGATTTTGAAGCCATCCCCTCCAGCACAGACGAACTCTCCAACTCTTCTGACTTGGAGGAAGAGACCAACCCTAACAATGTAATTCCTTTTTCAAATTATGCTGTCCTTTCCCAGTGCAACCTCCTCTTCCCTAAAGATCATGATGTAAACTGCACAGTTGGGTTCATACCAGCCTTAAATTAATGGATGTGTGGGAATACGGAAGATGGGGAATTTGATCTGGGGTGTTGGGGGATTATTCTAAGGCTATTTTGTTGATCAGGATCAGGACCATAAAAGGTCACCCTTACTTGTAAGCTGTAGCTTTACCTGTTACAAAGTGAGGGAAAACTCTGAGTCCTTAAAATAAGTAATTTCAGACTTTTCCAGATAACTTAACCTGGTGTCACAAGCCCAATTTGTATATCAGAATAATGGCTGGCCGGTTAATACTAAAGTCTGAATGCACAGCACAGTTCTGTCCTAAGTTTGAAATCTCTGCCAGCTTGAAATGCCTAATTCAGTATTTAACTAAACCCTTTTTCTCTTGCACAGTGTTCTTTCATCCATAGTGACCGTATTTCTGGTGCATTGTTTCATTTGTTTTAGGGGACCAATCTTTTTCGGGTAGAAGGCAGTTTTGACAGCTGTTTTCCAGATTCTCTTACACTCGAGGATGGAGATTTAGTGCAGTTTGTGCAGGAAGGAGAGAACGGTCAATGGTAAGTACAGCAGAGAGACAGAATGTGACAGGTAGAACAGCCATAACCACCTGGAAAAGATGGAAAATATTCAGAAGAATGTCAAAGCCTCTTCAAAATCAATCCAAATCCACTCACCCTATTGACTACAATGTGAAAGAGGCAGTGGGGTTAATTCCACCTGGTTGGCTTTCATCCCAAATGCTTGTGACATGAGGCTTAAGAGGACAGAATTTTGCATAAAGGAAATGGAGGGCTATATTTGGGCTTTTGGCACCTTCTAGTCAGAAGGACAACTGTCAAAGGCAACACCTTCCCATAGGTTACATCAATAAAATCCCCATGCCTTCCACCGAGCTGCAGCAGTGAACCAGAGAGCATTTTTAGCCCCAAAGACTTAGATATAAGATGTGATTGACAAAGTGGAATGAACCTGGCCCCCTTGAGCTCACATAAGTTTCGGTGTAGCTATTCTCTCTCGCTGACAAGTGAGTGTTAGGAAGAGAGCTGGCTGGACATCTGAATTCTTCTCCATGGGTAATTTGGAGGAAGAAGATCTGATCTCCTCGAAGGGCTCATGCAGAGCCTTCACTCAGAACTGACATGCAGCTGCGATGGGAGCAAGTCCCGTAGGGTGAAGTAGGTGGGAAGTGAACTAAACCCATCCTCCCCAGATGGTATTTACAGCAAGGGGAATGAACATGAAAGATTCATTTTCTTCAGTTCTGAATTTGGCCCAGGGACTCAAACACAGGCCGAGGCCACTTCTTCCTTGTCACACAGTCTGCTTGCAAGTGAGCTTGATCTGGGATAGCGGGTCACCATCTGAGACTGACAAAACTTAGTCACCGGCTGCCTGTAGGACTGCCCTGGGTCCTCTATCTTCTTCCTTAGTGTAGGAAATAGCCGCCCAACATGGACCTCTAAGAAATATAACCCAGGGAAAGGGAATGTAGGGAAATTCGCTGACTGTTCTCTGAATTTCAGGTTAGTGAAGAAACTGGTGTCTGAGAAAAGCGACTGGGTTCCTTCCAGTATATTGCAGCCAGCAGAGGGGGACAGTAACAACATAATTAAGAACAGCAATGCAGGTAATAAAGAAATGTGTTACTGGCATTTAATTTTTTTTTATATTACAGAAGGATGCACTTTCTGTATTGAAGTACTCAGCCTGAGTGTACATCTGTGCTGCAGTCTCTGGTGACGCAGCTGAGCCAGCCTGAAATTTGGTGCTGTGGGTGTCAGAGCTTCTTCGGCACAGCAGCTTACCTTGGCATGGTTTAACTGTTTTCCCCTTCCTGGGCAGAACTTGAATCTCCCACCAGACTCCTTCGGCTATCAATTCCCAGGCTGGCTACTTTACAGCTAGCCCAAGCACGTCATATGGCAGGGTGTGTTCTAACTGCAGGACAGCTTTCATCCTTACATGGGTAGCACTTGGATTTAGATCAGCATCAGGGCTGTGGTTCTGCTCTAGGTTTGAAAACATTAAAATCTCATGAACCATTACTGCTTTCATCGTATTTCACTGCTTGCTCCAAGGGCTGGAGGAAGGGCTACTCTGGTGAGATTTCAGCCAAATCAGCACTAAAAGTCATCCTTTCTTCAGCTTTGGTTCTGACCTAACACCCAAACAGGTTGCACAGGAAAAGCTGAATTTCAGCAACTCTGCAGATCAAAGGTTTACAATTTTAGATTAATTTTTGCCCATCCTTAAATATAATTTACCAAAATGTGTCCTGCTTTTCTTCTAGTAACAGAAGAAAGCAAAATCTGGCACAGCCATTCCCTGGGGATCTGTGCTAGAGAGCTACCAGCATTTTATTCTGAGTTGCTGGATTCTTTTGATTTTTTTTTTTGGGTTGATTTGCTAAACTGGAGAAAAACCTTTTTAAACATTAGCCAGGATTCTTTGCTGTGGTTTAACGGGAGCTTGGTAACTGCTGTTCCTTCACCTCCACAGCAGGTCAGTTCTGTCTTCACCCTTAGAGCCTAAGCATGGCTCTCATTTCTTTGGCATGCCTAATGCTTTAAAAGAAAAATAAAGACACACACATTAAGTTAGTTACATGACAAAAGAGCCTCCCTTGCCTTTAGCGAAGGAATTAGGAGAGCAGTAGAATTGTGATTATTTTTTATTTTATTTCAGGCTTTAACAATGAACCTCAAGACTGTAGATGGGAAATCCTTAAGATGTATTGTAGTGACAATGCCCATGTCCTCCTTTTCAGACATGTACAACGATTCCTGCAGTACGGCCTCAGTAGAGTCAGACACCAAGGAGAGTGAGGTGGCCAAAAGCTTCCCAGCAGAACAGAGGGCTGGCAGCTGAACAGCGGGACCAGCCTTCCTCAGGACCCATCCATCTCTGTTCTTTTTGGGTGGACACGGGATCAAAGTTGCCTTTCTGACAAGCTCTGAGCTTCATAATTCACTAATATTTTATTAGCATGAACAGATGAGAACTGTGCTGTCCACCTGGCAAGCTGGGAAAAAACAAACTTGAAAGGAATATCAAACATCCAAAAATCATCAAAACCCACCTGCAGTATTAGAGGAGAAAAATGCTTCTCGCATTGATTATCAAACTGTTTCAGAAGATGTGGCCTAAATTAGGTCGACAGCAGAGCTGAAGAGTTACTATGCACGCACCTTTTGGCAACTTTGCTTGAACATCAAGTTACTGCAGAGGGACATATGCATGGTTATGAGTTCTTGCTCTACCATGGGGTCGCCTGGAGGTTTTTCCATTTGCTTACCTCTGGCTGTGCCTTCCTCGTCCTCCTTAATTCCAGCTGATACATCACAAATGTGCCCTTTTTGCTGATGGTCAGCACCAAAACCATGCCATTTTAGGGTGGCGGTGGAAAGGAACCTTCTGACTTGGACCATCAGAGAGGCTTCGCACAGCAATGATGTGACTACTTTTGCAATGGCACAGTGAAGGACCTGCTGCATACAGCATTATGTTGGAATGATGCAGATGGCAACTCCTGGCTATGAGGTGGAGGTGCAGGGCTTAGCAGGGAAGCAAAGATGTGTGACAGCTACTGTGACAAAGAACATTTTGAACTCCTTTTACATTCCTCTGCCCTCTCTGCAGTCTGTAGTTGCTGCATCACAATCCTTTGCGTTTGGTGGCGAGAATTGAATTGAATGCCATTTAATGTCGTATGTTTGAGTAGACTGCATGCTTTCTTTGTGTGCTGGGCTATGGAGTAGATACGTTTCATCCCCCATTTGGAATATACTTAAGCATTGCAAATAGGCAGTGAGCATTAGATGCTCCAACAAGTGGATAAAGTGTTGTTGTTAAATACTTCTTTCCAGGATATTTGATTAAAGGACTGTACCAAATCTCTGTCACATAAGGATGTAATGTATAATATAAAGTGATTACAGATGTTATTATTCCTACACAAGCCATTAGCTCATTTAGAGCAGCTGTTAAGGCATGAAGGCATTTCGATGGTAATTGGGTCTTAGGTCCCACAAAAGCTGCTAATACTTTAGTAATGATAAGTATTGACTAAAGGTTGCAAACAGGCAAGGATCAGCCTGGCAGAAATGATCCTAGAAGCTCAAGAGTGAGTGATTGGCTTTCGCTATTAGGGATTTTTCATTTAACCCTGAGACTAGTGGTGCTCTATGTAAATAACAAAGGGGACGAAAGCACTAAAAATGGAGATGAAGCAAAACCAAAACCCACTCTTAGTAACTGAGCCCCTGAGCAAAATAGCAGGAGTCTGTATCATTTCTGCTATCATCTTTGCAGGGACCTGAATGTTTTTCTTTGTGTCTTAGTGGAGGCTGGCAGTGCAAATATCTTAGTGTGTGAGTCAGGATAGCTGTGAAGCAGGTAGATAGTCCCAATCAAGAAGAAGCTTTAGAGTAGGTAAAGGCTTATTCAGATTTTGTTTGCCTGTGAAGGCTTATTGGTGAATTATGAGTTGCACTGTGGTGGTTAATTCCCACGGTTCTTCCAACCATCAATACCTAAACTCTGTGATTTCTGACATTTTGCGTTCATGACTAAAGGACCTGAGAGTTCTGTACCTTTTCGGAAGCTAATTTTGTCCTACAGAGATAAGAGCTTGTCTGTTTTGTGCTGGTCATTTACCTTAAAAATGACACGTAGGCTCTCAGGAACATGAATCCTGTTCGTCTACTCTAGTTACAAGTGTCTTGAGGGAAGAATTGATTCCTTTCAGTCCCCCAAGGAAATATGCAGTAACGTTTTCTTGTAGTGCAATTATTTTATCCTCTCCCTAAAATGAGTTCGTTTTAGTTTCTGCATTACTTTCAGTAATATTTGCACGGCCTGGTAACAGTGCTTCTGTCTACCCCTGCCCTAAGTATAAGAGAGGAAAGGGGTAGGGAGTTTTGATTGCACATTAATAAATATAGTAAGCTTTTGTGTGTGTGTGTGAGAGAGGGATGGGGAAGGCTTACCCTGGGTATATGAAACTGCCAAAATTAGGATTTGTGACATTTGCTGACAGATGGAAAGACGCAAACCTGCGCTTTGGAGTTTCTTTGGAGGAATTCTTGCTAACAGTGAAATGGCAGTGGGAAGTGTCTGTTTGAACTGAAGATGGAAAATCAGGTATTGTCAGTGCATTTCCTACCTCTGCTGTGTGCAGGGTGACAGTGTGCTAGTCCCGTATGCCCTGCTGCCTCGGTATCTTCCTGTAAAATGGGAGATATTGGGTTTCCCACATGTCAAATTCCGATGCTCAATTTCAGCATGTATGCAAAAATTGGGGACCCTCCAGGGGAGAGGAAAGCATTCAACCCTTTATGTCCCACTGTGAGCTCCACGAATGTCAGTGGTGGCATCCTGTGGGGCAGTTTAGAGTTGGAGCAGGGAAGAGGATTGCTGCAGAAGTGTGTCCTCTCTCCCAGCTCCTCACCATCTCATCATGACAGCTGCAAAGGTATGGGCTGGATTATAACAATTCTCCTCCCTACTTTGCCTTTGAAAACAATTTTTTTTCCAAAAAAAAATCTCATGTTTTATACTGTTGGACCAAAGCTTGAGTCACTCCCGCACCATGAATGTCCTGAGGATGACAGGTAACTCACTGCCCCACGGCTGCATGCAGCAGTGGCACAGCACCCTGGTCTCAGCGGTCTTTGGGAGCTGATTGTATCACAGCTATCCTCGGACACTACTGAACCTGAGCAGGGCGCCCACAACCATTAATTGTGTCCTTAACCTTCCTGCAGTGTCAGTGAGCCAAAGGCAGCTGCCTGTTTCTGTCTCCACGTTCCAAACTCAGACCATCCTGCAACCATTGCAGCTGCTGCTGGGGAGTCACCGGGGCCCTTTGCCTGGCTGATGCCCGCGGTGCAAATGTCAGTGAGACAGTGCCACACTGCTGGGTTTGCTTTTCTAAAGAATGAAGTTCAATGACAGATCAGGCTGCTGACAAGTCTGAGAGCAGCCAACAAGAAGTAACCTTCTGGCTTTGCTGATGAGACAAAACAGGGTTTGATGACTTTTTTTTTTAATAGTAGACAGGATAGACTTGTAATTACTGTATTTCTGTCAAGCAAGGTGATAATTAAGGGAATGACTCCCCATGTACAGTCTAGAATACGATTTGGTCATGTCCAGCAAGACTAATGTGTACGTTAAGGTATACTTATTCTGTATGTAGAACTTTGACACCATAATTTATCATTTTCAGGTAGATGGACCCAAAAATCATAGTTTCCAAATATGGATTTCCCTTCAGTGTTGTTTGGAGATGATATAGCGACCAGAAAGTCATTTAAAAGTAATGGTTGCTACTAAGTTTCAGCTGTAGAAGAGACAAGGTCTAAGGTAAATAAGGTAAATCTATGCTGTAGCGGCACTCGTGGTTGAGCATTGTGCCCTTGCTGCTTGAGAGCGAGCCCGTGCCAGCTGCCTGCCTGTTCCCTCGGGGCTCGGACTAGCGAGACCTGCCCTCCAGGCTGAGGCTTTCACTTGGATCTCCTCCCTCTGCTCTGCTGCCAGCTTCTGTGAAACTTTCAGAGACTTCGCATCTTCGGAACTCTGCCCTCTGCTCAGTCAGGTGTCGCTGGGCAGCAGACTCCTTCCTTACTGGCAGTAACGACAAACAGATAGACGGGCAGTTGCCATGATATGTAAATCTCGCTTTTAGTAAACCGGGCCAAAATGTAATCAGGCCTGATCCTCTCCTTCTCTTGCGTCTGACCCCACCAAGTGGAGAATCAGACCAATGGTCATTGCCTGGATCATAAACGGCTGTGGCCAAACCATGTCTGAACACTGGCTTTTCTTGCCAGTGACAACAAAGCTGTGCGTGTGTCTTATATTCTGGTTGTGTATGTGATGAAAAGCCATTTTATTATCCATAATTTTCTTAGACTCTGAGATTTCAAACTGGATTGGGTATGAGAAAGGCCACGCGGTTCCTTTCCAAAAACACTCAAAGCCTGACTTCAAGTATATATATGATTAGAAATATATAAGAATAATAAGAAGAAAGAGCCAAATCGTGTATTTCTTCTTGCAGCTGGAGCTGAAATAGCTGCTAAGATTTCCTCTCCCCAGCTGAGAATTGGTACAGTTTGTTTTTCTTACATATTTTCCATGGTGTTGATAATGATGTATTTGTATATTGTGACTGATGAGAGATAATCAGACAGGGAAAGAGCACAGAATTACCTGTCCTTTTTTTCCAGTCAAGACAGAATGTATGAATTTATTACAAGAAAAAAATGTGCAAATGAACTTTCTGTAATTAGGCCATTCGACCTGTGTAGAACCACACTTTGTTTGAAATTTATAAAAATTATGACTAGTACAAAACATTGTGGTTGATGTCTCTATATGAAGTAACAAGTCCAATGAGCTTTCCTTCTATTCAAAATAAATAAGTAACAGTAAAGGCACGTCAGCACAGCTGAAAAAAAATCCACACATCTGTCCAATATAACTTTATTTGTCCAACACGCACATGTCACAAAAGGCACAAAGTGTTTCTTTTTTTCCTTTACCTGTGTCTCTTAGTCATGTCCCTGAATCCTTGAGACTCTTAGGAGAGTGAAAAAGTTCACACAGACAGTTCAGCATTGCGTATGTTAATGCTGCAGCCATAAGGCAAGGAAGTTGCAGGATAACTTTATTATAGTTATCCCCAAGATATCTGCATACCTTTGTCTACCAGTGGTTTATTAGGGAGTGCTAATTGACCCAAATGCATGTTGTGGATCATGTAGAAGGGCGAGGAGGTAAAAATAAGAATGTAGAAACACAATGCAAATACAGAGAGCAAAATAAATTTGAACTAATTTCAGCTGGTGTCCAGATTTCTGGCGGCAAACTGCAGCTCACTGCAGTTTTCAAGTCATTGGCCTCATCATGTTACTGCAGTGCACCATTGGTGTGAGAAAATGAAGAACGAGGACCACTCCAGATCCCAGGTGTGGGGTTCACTTTGTTCCCCGACACCAATTGGGCGCCGTGGCAAAGGCCCTGGGCTGGAAATGCAGCCGCACACGTGAGTAGGCATAACGCTCTCCTGTTGCAGGTCTCTGGCGTGCAGCTACGCGTGCCAGGACCTGCCTGAGCGCCTCCTGTCCCAGCTTGGCGTGGTTTGCAGGAGGCACTTCACAGAACAGAGGCAGGTCGTTGCAATTTGCTGAGGTTTGTGTTTGGACACAACACTAACGGTGAGTCACCCCGGCTGATCCACCTTCAACAAGCTCAGCCCTTGGAGCAGGACTGAGCCAGCCAGCAAAGGCTGCTGACGGTCCCCAACTGGGACCAGAGCCCGTCTGGGGCTTTGCTCAGCCCTGTCTCGCTTTCAGCAGGCGCTCTGCGGAGACGGGTCAAGATCACACCTCTCCCTTCTGTGCCTTAACATAAAAGAAAGAGTTTGGCCCTAAAGAAAATACTTTTTTAAAGAACAAGGGAAAGTACTGATTTACAGGTTGCAACCCTCCACAGCTGCAGTACGCACCAGGTTATCAAAACTGGAGAGAGATGCGTGAAGCTTTACGTGGCCTCACAGAGCCGCAGGGCTCACATGCAGAGCGAGAGCCTATCCTCCCCCCAGGTTAGCCCAGCAGTCCTTTCTGTTTTCACTTTCTTTCCTAACCATCATTTGTTTCCTTCTGTGGTAGTTTACAGACGACAAGCGTCGGTCTCCACCTCCTTTCCAGCCATGTGACCGAGCACTCCCTGCATCAAGTGAAACTTTTCCGTCCCCAGGAAACCTTGATTTCCTTTCCACCCACTCCACAGCGAGAAGCAGCATCTCTCAAACCTGCCGCTGTGCTGGCCATGGGGAGGAGCACACAGCAGTTTGTCTTGCTAACCTTTGCCTGTGGTGAGTAACATCCTCCATCATTTCTATCAGAAAAATGAGACACACTATGCTAGTTTTGTTTCTTTGCAGTCAGGACAGCACCTAACAGACTGAAAACTTTAAATAGTTTTGATGCTAGCACTAAGAGTGTTTTTAGTAAAGTCTCACTGCTAAGAAATAACTATAACTACATTTCATTGCAGCTGGTGTAGACTTAGTCTGATGTTTTCCTGTGTATTTTCTCTTGTACTCTGTGGTGACATAAACTCTGACTGTGTGATGCAGTCAGCTCAAAACAGTATTAGAAGCAGACTTTTTGGACTTGCTTTTCTTAATTAAAAATAATTTCCAGACCAGCAGAACTGACTGAAAATCTTGAGTGAGACAAGCAGAAGTAAAACTAAGGAAGCGCTGCTTCATTTGTCTGCATTGCAAGATGCAGAGCATGATCAGGAAAGCAAGAGTGAGGCGGGGGCTTGGAGAAGGTGGGCTGGGGCTTATCTCAATGACAAACCACATCAAAGTCACCATTCAATCGTTAATGCCGGTCTGGGAGAATCTGGGGAGCCAGCCTGGTCAAGGATGTGTCCCAGCATGTTCAGTCATCCCTCAACACCCACAGTGACACAAAATCTGCCAGGTGAAGAAGGGCAGTGTGTGATTTAATCTGTGTGATGGTGAAAGGTTTGAGCTCACTGGTGGGGTGCTGCATTTCTGCAGTCTCTTTTGCCATCGGCACACAAGGATCCCACAAGTAACAACCCCTGTCCCCCTCCCAGGGCAGTGAGCAGGGAAGCAGCCCAGGAACTCGAGCACAAGCAGCTCCGGCTGTATCTGCTCTGCTTTCCCACACCCGCTTCAGAGCCAGAATCTGCTGGAGTAGCCCTAAAACGTGTATACACAAAAGGAGAGCAAGATCAGACTGACAGAAGTAACGCTCAGTGGTCAGCAAGGATCTTTTTACCAGAAAGAACTTGTTTCCTCAACTTATTATCCATTTTTGATCATTCCTTTAATAATTTCTTGTGATTTTTTATTAGTGCCAGAAAGTCAAGTTTTTCTGTGCAGATAGGGAATTAAACATAATTGGAGTTTAAGGGATAAAGGTCTGATGGGTTGGAGGTTTAAGAAACTGCTGCTATGATGGAGGGAAACTATGACAGCGCTGAAACCTCTCAGAAAATCTTGCTGCTTTTCCAGTTCCTCAAGGACTCGAACTAAAGCAGCCAGAGCCAGCGAGAGTGTTTTCAGTGACTGTAGGAGCTGGGTCAGGTTTTTGCGTCCATAGAAAGTCAGTCAGCTAAACACGAACATTTCTTCTGAGGAGCAGAAAGCGGAACAAACCTGTTGGGCTGCTGAGCAGCATGAGTGTGCGGTTACACAAGAAGGTGAAAAAAATCCCCTGCAAGAAGTTTCTTCCCCCACCCCATTACAGGACAGCAGGCTGAGAAATGTCTCAACCACATCATGGCATTGAGCACTCCGCTTTCCACCGTAATGCCTGGGAGCAGAGCAGTGGCGTCCCTTTGCTGGCATTGACTGAACCTCCCTGGTCACCAAAGCATGAAAATGGGGTCTTCAGGCCCAGACTAGGGACAGAGAATTTCTGAGAGTTTTGTTCTGAAGCGTTGCGTGCACAGAGGTTTGCTGGGCAGAAACGCAGCCCCTGGCACTTGTACCACACAACATTTGTACCACACAACTTTGAAGCCGAGGTGAGACGAGGCGATTGCAGCTGGTTGCTCCAGGAAGATACACAGCAGGGAGCATGCGTCCCTCGAGCAAAACGTTGGCCGTGTGAAGTTTTGAGATGGCTTCAGAGAAAAAAAGAAACGGAGACTCATGGGGATGCAGAGCTGCGATTCGCTGTTGCTCTGTGGCCCCTTTTGCTGGCAGAGCCATGGCAAGGGCTACGGTGGGGGGAGCCGTGCAGGTGGCTCCTTTGCCAAGTTGTGCCAGGCTCCCCTTGGTGAAGCCTCCCAGGCCTTAGTTGGAGGGCAGGTCAGGCATCCCATGGGCTCACCTGCCCCTTCACACAGCAGAGCTACCAAACTACCTCCAACAGCCACTCAGAAAGAGCCAAGACCATTAGGTGCAACTGGAGAGCAATCATTACCCATCCCTAGGAGCTCATGTGGCCAAATGTCTTTTGAGAAGATGACCCAAACCAACAGGTTTAGCCGCATGGCCGTGCCCCGCCAGAGGCTCCAAAATGCTGGGGAGAGCCATGGGAGGCTGGAGGAGCCGTCTGGCAGGTCATCTGGTGAGCACGAGCCACCCCAAAGATGTTTCTGACTTTACCCCTCAGTGACCCTGTCAGGCTGAACGTTTCTCTAGTGAAAAATAATTCGCTTGAAATGGCCTTTTGAAGAAAATGAAGTTTTATTTAAAAGCTATGGGTGGCATCCAAATGCCAGTGAAATAAAGTTTCTCTCTATGTCTGTAAGAGAATTGTTATCTGGTCAGTAATCGAAACCAATCTGTTAACTAAAAACTAAGAAGTACTGAATGTTTGAGATGTGTAAATTTAAATGTGGGTAGTTTTGCAATCTTATGGGGAAAAAAGAGTGAAAATTGCGACTTCTTCTTTTTTGTTTTTATTATGCTGATACATTTAGATGAAACTACCTATAGCTGGTATATGGCAACTGCTCTGATTTTCCACTGGCACACAGAGAAGGAGATAAGTTATCTGTTTTTCAGCTCTGCCAGCAGGTGTGGTAAAGTCCAGGTGAAAGTGAGAAAATGAACTAAAGTACCATATGAATTATGGCATTTTTCAGTTCCTTCTGATAAAATTCACAACCAGAGGGATCTGTCCTGTCATTTTTGTGGCTTTTCAATCATATCAGTTTGCACTTTGATGATAACAGCTACACTGGCAGTCAAGTATACTCTGTACAGCACAGAGGTGAAACTCAGGCAATTTTAGGAATATGGAGTATCTACACTTCTGCTCTTCTCTAGCATAGCCATTTTAAGGGAAGATTGAAGTGTGGGTTCAGATCTACACACCTGTCCTCATTTCTTTTGTTTTGATCTTGAATTTGATTCAAAACACAGTAAGTTTTATTATTCTGATGTAGTCTATATGCATCCTAAAATGATGAGATTTTGTGAATTCAGCTATTGTTGCAGATCTCTCTTAATGCTGAATGAAAATAAATAAATGAAAGGAAGCTGAGCTTGTAAGATTTCAGCCATTTCCACTCTGAATGTGCTTCTGGCCTTAATCTAGCCTAAAATCCAAAATTCAGCAACCTGCCTGCCACAAAGCTTTGACACCAATTCATGAGAAATCTCTTTGGAAAAAACAGTGTACAATAAACTTCTCAGACAATGTGTTGCGGCACCCTCTGCAGAGCTATACTGTTAGAAATGTGAGCTGTCTTGGACTTTTGGGTCCCTTCTGTCTCCAAACTGGAGAATTCGTCTCTGTCCTCCAGATAATTTAGGCAGTAAAGCATTTAACGACACCTGAAGATTCATGCCCATCCAAGAATTCATATGTGCCAGTGATTTATGATTTCTTTGAGCATGTCCTTGTCTTTACAGAGTCTTGTTGCATACTCACAGTCAAAGACTCACGCAGAAGAGCTGTGACCTTCATCTATTCTACAATGTACTTTTCCCACTTTTTCTTCACTTAGTTATTTACATTTAGGAGCCAGTAATTTTCTTTTCAGTTCTGGAAGGGAATGTTTCTGTAAATGTTTTAAGAGGGAAGCATAATTTCGGTGCTGTGACTATTTTTAGATGTGGTCCAAAAAACCCCTGGGTGCTGTACCCAGAAATTTGTTTCTCATTGCTGAAAAAGCATCACTAAGAGTGCAGGTCTTTCCTTGTTTGGAGCATCCCCTTGGGTACCTTCCAGGAGGAAGAACTTCAGGGTTCAAGCTGGCATGGTTACAACAAAACCATAAATATCTGGAATTTCCCTGTCTCCCAGAGCAGTTTTGCAGGCTATTGTGAATCACTGTAAGACCATTAGGCTGCCTCACTTCCGTCACACACACAAAATGTTCCCTTTCCCTGTGCTTTGTTGGTAAAGTAACCAACCACGCCTCGCCTGTTACACCCACCTCATCTTCCTTAGACCTTGATAATTTGCTTCTAGCAAATCTTGCTGTATTATTGCCTGCAAGAGAATTCTTGTGCTGCCTGGGGATTGTGCCGCCCACACCTCTGGCATCCTCTGGCTTCTTCAGCAGTAAAAGCAGCATGTGGGGAGCCAGGAGCCAATGTGCTTCCACTGCAATGGGTATATGCAGAGGTGTGAAGACTGGGGGAGTGGTCAAAAGTTATAGATAGTCTTACAGCATGTCTGCTTTCACTCTCCTATTGTGACTGGAGCCAAATGAAGAATAAAATCACATCAACCATTTGATAACAAAATCAGTGCAGTTAAATGTATAGCTATCTAGACTACTAACTTATTTGTTTCTTAGCAGTATTTTCCTCCTGCTTTGCTGAAGTGGCCTTGGGGGTCGAACTGTCTCCAGAAACCACATCCTTCCACCATACGGCTACTTCTGCTCAGCTACTTTCCCTTTATCGTTCTTCACCCCATCAAGGCACCACAGTTCCTTCTAACAGCACAGACTCTCTTAAAACAACACCCATAAGCCATAAAACATCTGTGCAGACAACAGACCAGCGCCAGGTAACAACAGCATCAGGCCATCACATGACAACCCAGGCAGGAGCAACCACTATACCAGCGACCAGCCAGAAATCTCCCATGGTGGTATCCACAACATCAGCAGACAACACAACTGCAGCTGGTCAGGCTACAACCCAGGCAATGGAAACAGTTACGCCTGCAGAGAAGAACACAACCATTCACCCTATGTCCTCAACCAAGGAAGCAAGAACACATGTGAGCACAGAAATGACAGCGGCAGCCACAAACACAACCATAAAACATACAACGCCAAATACACAAATGACAACTGCTGCCACAACTACTACAGCCATCACCATGCAAACTGTAAAGTCCACCACAGCGTCAGGAAATCAAACAACAGTGCCTAAAAGTTCAACTGCCACAGCCATGACCAGCACAACAACCGTTCGTCCAGGGACTCAAACAACCATCCCACCTACTACGACAGTGAGACCTACTCTTGCACCACGGCCTTCTCCCATCCCCACTGGCACATACACCGTTTCCAATGGGAACAGGACCTGCATCAAAGCGGTCATGGGCTTGCAACTGATGGCTCAAAATACACAGAAGGTGAGGTGGAAGCACTAGAAGGCTGAGCTTTGTAATGACTGCACCTTCGTTAGCCGAAATTTATTCTTCTTCTTTCAAAGCCATTTTCGGAAGTTAGCTTGTATGATAAAAAATAAGTGGTTTCCTACTAGTCCGAGGCCTTTTCTGTGCCACAGCACCTCAGCTGCTGTACTTCAGCTTATATGATGTCAGTGGGATGCATGGGTGCTTTCCTATTTCAGCGATCTATCTGTGGTAGCAATACTTGGGAGGGTAGGTCAGGCTTCAGCGTTAGTTGCGTTTCCCAGAATGGGAGACTAGTTTAAATCTGAATTGAGTTCACTGAAGGGCTTGACATTGTGAGTTGCAATGAAAGCAAGAAATTGTCAACTCTCAGACTTGGTTTCAGAGGTGGGTTGTCTCGATGCTGACATGTGGAGATTTTAGGAACGCAGGAACTGCCAGGCTGGATCAGAGCAGGGGTCCTGGGGAGCTGGTGCCCTCTTCTAGCGGTGATCCACTGTGAATGATTCAGTAAAAGGTGTAAGAAAACCTGGAATGGTGATTATGTCCCTCAGAGGTTTGCAACCTCCATTAATACAATATGTGGGGTTAGATCCTCAGGCTCTGGAGTTCTTGAGCCATCCCCGTTAGAAATCCAAAGATTCTTGCCTGGAGTCTGAATATTTCTAACATGGGATGAGTATCTAATGTTGGTGAAAGTAATTCTCCTAGAATCATAGAACTATTTAGGTTGGAAAAGACCCTTGATCATTGAGTCCAACTGTAAACCTAACACTGCCAAGTCCACCACTAAACCACGTCCCTAAGCACCATATCTACATGTCTTCTATCCCTTGTCCTGTCCGAAGCCAGGCAGGCAGCACTGTTCCCAACCTCACCAGACCACAGTGAGATGTTTATTACAAAAGGTGTGTATTAGATGAGACCAAAGGAGCCAAACTCTGTATTCAGGGCCCCAGAGCTCTCCTTTCAGGCTACAACATAGGTTGGCTGATGCTAGAGATGAACTGTGCGGGACATAATGAGGAGGCTGGGGTGACATGAGGAGCAGCGCGTTGAAGCAAGTATAACCCCTGCCTGCCTCTGTCTTGATCTTTCCTCTGCCGTCAGGCACAAGTACCCACTGCTCCCTCTTTTTAAATTACCACTGGTGCTCATCTGACTCTGCTCTGAATCATATCAGTTCACTGAATGAGCAGAAAACGATTATTTTCTGCCAGCTTAATGCACTGGAACAGCTCAGTTCTGTGTCAGACAAGCGCTACTGCAGGTTTACGAGTGGGGAATGACCCTGGCAGCCAGCAATCAGGCTGCCACCACCACTGCCCTGTTCATTCAGCCACACAGAGCCTGCCTGGACACCCCCCCGCCCCAAACGCGGCTATAAATCTCTGTCGGTTTCCCCTCCTCTTCATCAGCAGCCCTGCAACGTGTCTCTTCTCTCCACAGAAGCAGATGGAGTACATGGCTGTCAACCCCAATGCGACTCAGACATCTGGCAGCTGTGGGACGGTGCAGTCTGAGCTGAACATAACTTTCAGTGGAGGGTTTATAAACTTCACCTTTGTAAAGGTAATTGTTGCATTTAGAGGGAAGGTGTGTTTAGGATTGGGGAGCTGGAACTTAGGCTGCCTTTGATCCAGTTTGTGCTGTGTGAAAAGGCATTTCATCCGTCTCTGCTAGTCTTCCGCCTGTATATAAGGCACTATTTCTCCTGTCCTTCCCAAGAAGCCAGAACCATAGAACCACGGATTAATTCAGGTTGGAAAGGACCTTTGGAGGCCACCTGGCCCAACCTCCTGCTCAGAGCAGGGCTAACTTCAACGTCAAATTAGGTCTTGTCTACTTGAACTTTGAATTTGGAAAGGTTCGTAAGTGCAATGAATGGTAAGTACAGTGCCTTGCCATCCTTTGATAGAAAGTGCTAGAGAACTGTGTTAAAGCTACCAGTCTAGCAACACAAAGTCTAGAAAGAGCGCCAAGCAAAAATCTGCATCTCGTTTTTATGTAGGTAAAAATCAAGTGGGAGGGAAGGCCAGGTCCGCTGTTCGCATTGGAGAGGGACAGAGGGAATGGGTTTGGGGCTGGAGCTGCTGCACGGGAACAAGGTGTTTGTGCCGGGAGCCCTGACCTGCACTGTCAAGTTGCTCTTGGGAAATGGTGTTTCAGGGGCCACCTGAATGCAGGTGAAGTTAGTCATCTGCTGCCCATAAATGCCAAGTACCACAGCTGCCCAGCCAAAAGCCAGCTGTGGCTGTAAAATCCAAAGGGCAGCCTGTGCTATTGTAAGTCCCCAGGAGCCATGACCCATGACAGCTGAAGGGGCCAAATTTCATCTAATTTCTGAGTGGAAAATTCCAAACAAGTGAACTACAACAACAAAATTGTAGAGAAGTGCTCTTAAAATGCACCACACCATGGAGACTTAGAAGTACACACAGAAACTTGGCCAAGAGAGAGCCCAGGTTTACAGAGTGGGAAAATGAGCTTTCTTTTTGACATTGTGTCTGTTGATACCATGTTCCCCGCTGGGACCTTATCGTATGTGGATGAGGCTTTAACATAAGCTACCATGAGTGCTGCTGATAGTATAACTCAAGAGAAAGTTGCAGAGTGCAGCCATCCTCTTGCTTCCTCAGACATTTACATAGTTTACACGTTTTGGGAGGCAGCACGCAGTACCATTTCTCTGGAAGCGAATAAGGACGGGGTGGCAGAGCTAAAGACAGAAGTTAATACTGTGTATAAAGTCATTAACGGGCAGGGAGGAATGCGACACAGGTTGGATCCCATCAGACTCTGCACATGCATTAAGGCCGTGTCCCGGAGCTCCACAGCAGTTCAGAGCTGCATGTGGCCATCACTGCTGATCTGTGTCCTTCAGTTAATCAAGCCAAAATGTCAATCTTACAGCCCGGTTCCAAGCTCAAATTAGTGACAATTAACAAAAGTACAAATGGTTAATCAGTCATTTCCATACAAAGTCCAAGAGGCAATAGCAATTACACCACACCTGAGTCATTAATGCTTGAGCAGAGAAAAGATTTCAATTAATAATCATCTTGATTTTAGTTTATGACAGAAAGTTTTCTTAAAGCTAGAGAGGAAAAGTGAGGTAAAAAAAACAAGGAGCTGTTTTAAAACAAAGGATTGGTTCAGACCATAAGTGTTTGCTTTAAATGTATGCTTCCTGCGACAAGGGGAGCATTCACTGTGTTACAAGGATCCTTAGAAAAGGTCCGGTGATTCAAGTACCCCCGGAAGCCCCAGGTCACAGGCAGTGCTAAGGAGAGTGATGCAAACCCTTAGGAGGTACTTGACCTGTCTTGCCCTGAAAAAGGTGGTTATTGGCACAGCATTTAGACAATTCGCCCTTCACTTAAAGATAAGCCTCAAGAGCGTAGCAGGGCTCGGCTTAGACTTCTTTGAAATTCAAGTTAATAAGAAATCATTTTGCTACTGGTTTTTATGTGTTTGGCCCCCACAGCCTCTCTAACTGCTTTGAAACAGGAGTGCTCCAGTGATGGCACTTCTGATTTTCACGGGTGAAAGAGGAGCTGGATCAGGCCCCGGGGCTGCGGTGCTGGTGCGGGGTAGAGGCAGGTGAGCGGCAGGCTCAGTGCTCACTGCTGCCAGCTGCCTTTTGCAAAGAACTGGAAAAGAGAAAGTTTTGTAACCAACCCACAAGAAGTGAAGTAGGAGCAGGTGTTTTCCCCAAGTTATTAACTGTGGCCAAATAGAACATAGCGCTTCCAACAGAAAAATGGTAATATTTGACCTGTTTATGTCTTTAAGTAGGAATAATGCTGACAACGTCTTCTCTGGTGTATTTCTTTCTTGAACTCTCCCAATCCATCCTACCGGCTTTTAAACTGTGTTCTATTAAAACTGGGCATGCAGGAGACATTCCTGACTGCTGCCACTTATTCACCAGCTGCACTCACCAGTCCCTGAGTGCTCGCAGCTGGAATTAAAATGAATAGTAGGGCTGCCACATAAAGACTCACATTATACTCCAACACTGATACCAGGGAAAAGCTCCTAGGGCTGGTGCTCACTTTGTGACAGCCCAGGGGAGGGCAGCATTCAGGTTGCACCAGGGTTTTAGAGCACATGCAGGCAGGACGCTTAGCTGGAAATTTTGCTCTGTGCTGTTGTACCAGGTGCTTTCCATGTCAGCAGTCTGTAGGCATATGAAAAAAAGCCAGCCAGCACCAACAGTGTCAGCAGGGTGGAAAGAACAGTTATTTCTCCCCTACACAGGCACATCCAGGTTGCCATTTCCTCATTTGTGGTGACTGCTGTCGGCACACAAAATAGGAAATGAGTGGTACTAGTGTGAGATGAGCTCTCGGCTCTCAGCGTGTCACTGACCTCTCCCAGTTCAAAACAACGATGAACACAGGAGCACGGCTGCTTTCCGCAGTTTGCTCACGTGGAGGGCATCTATGCATAAAGCGCACTGCTGCGCCGAGAGTCCCCAGTACTTGTAAAGGTGTGGGCTTAGGTCCTGCACGCAGTCAGGCTGCAGCTCAGCATGCATTAATTCAGTGGAGGATTGCTCAGGGGAGCACTGGAGGGACTCTCAATGAACGCAGAACAGGTGAATAAAAATAAAATGGCTTTATCACGTGCCTATTAATTTGTGCAATGTATACTATTTGTTTAACTCCCTCCTACTTCTGGTTACCACAAGTATCACACAAGTGTCTAGCTTGAGCAGTGTGTATAAAACGCAACCTGCATGGTTCAGTTTCACTGAACTGAGCAGAACTGGTGATGTAGCTGAGACTGCTGCATGACACCAGCTTCTTGGCTATTAGATTGAGTGATTTGGAAAAGAAAAAGCAATACATCCAAGCAAGTTGGTTCTTGGGTCTTGAAGGCGATGCTTTAAAATGTCTTTCCTTGGGAAATTCTTTGTGATAATTTTGCTGTGGTGAACTGTATTTTTTTCCGCAAATATGAGAAAGTATTATGAATAAAGATGTATCTTCTTTTGCAGCAAGCTCCAATGTACTATGTCAGTAAAATTGAGACTGGATTACAGTTATCTTCTGAAGGTCAGTGATTTTATACTGTCTTAGTTTCATATCAAACTGTGCTGGGTGTGGGATAGGCTTTTCTATCTTTAAAACACTGGATTTTGCAAATCATGTGTTTTATCGGGCTTTCAATATGTCATTCACCTAAATCTTATGGCATGAAAATGGAAGAGAAGGGACCAGACTGCAGTTCTATCAGAATTGTTCAATTTTCCTTTTGTCCTCAAAAACTTTCCCTGCCGCACCTCTCTGAGAACAGAGATTACTTGAAACTTAAAGTTAAGATACTAAACAGTCCTCAAAGTTTTTACCTGCAAACACACAAAAATGCTGTGCCTCCAGTTCAGTTGCATGTGTTTTACCAATCTAATAAGCAAACTAGATGAATACAGTATCTGGATGACAGAAATGCCCAGGTTACAAGATCTTTTCATGCTTTGAACTTGAGCCATATGTTCTGTAAAGTACTGTGACAGTGATATATGTTTAAAACCATATTTAATAGATCAAGCAATACAGACTAGATATGTCAAATTCCCGTGCTAGAGACAGTATCTCTATTTTGTCTGGAAATAGCCCTGCTGGAGACCTAAGATAGTTTTCTGCTCCTGTGAGAAGCCTAACCCCCTCTTGCAGACTCAGGTTGTTAAAATATGATTTGAAGAAGCATCTGAAATTTTAGCCACTTTTTCAGACCCAGGCTCAGCTGTGCTGCCCATTGATAATTAAAGCACTAGTTTAAACACAGAAGAAATGTAACTGATCCATTATGGGGAAAACGTCCATGCTTTAGTCACATCTGTGATTGCTGCTCTGCCAAAGCACCCAGGATCCTCCATTTTAACTCAGAAAGATGTTGGTTCCAACAGAGTTAGTGTGGATTCTCCTTTGTCTCTCTCTTTATGGCCTCCAGGTATGCTTTACTATGCAGCCATACATGAGAAGCTGTTTACAACAAAGCTGGGGAATTCCTTTAAGTGTGCAAGCAAGCAAACCTTTGTCTTGGAGAAGAACTTCCAGCTACTCGTTGTTAATATGCAGCTGCAGGCGTTTGATATTGTCGGTAACCAGTTTGGAAAGGGTAAGTAGAAGGATACCTTTTCCACCCCTCCGAGATCTACATGTCAGCGCTCTGGTAGCCTGATAGATATAATCTGCTAGATTATAACCACATGCATGTGGTGATCCTGTTATACCTACTGCACAATCACAGCTTTGTAACAGTTCCCAAATAACGTAACCTGCCCGCTGCAGTATTCTCACCCTTTTCTGAGTGATTTTCAACACAGTGCTAATACCGATGGATGATGGAGAAGTATCTTTCCCTCCTGTATTCAGTACCTTCTCTTTCACCTTCTCATTAAAAATGTTCAACTCTACAGCCACAATTTTATTCTTGACCCATTTTGTCGCAGAGCAAGCGGAGGTGTGTTCACCACCATTGCATTGCCCAAACCTGTAATATGTACAGTTCAGTTCAAGGTCACTGTTCTCAATACAGTCAGATTTCAGCTATTTTGAAAGGCTCTTGACACTCACGATGTCCCACAGCTGCAGCAGCAAAACTACCAACTAATAAGGGATATTTGTGAATGCAGGGTGATACTTTCAGAGCAGCTGTGTCTAGACATGATGAAATGTGCTCCTGAGGAGGAGCATGACTGGCATGGTGCCAGTTTCAGAATTAAATGTGATGTTCATCTCTACAGTTTGTTTTTTCTTGCGTACAGCCACAAAGAGGCAACCACGTACCTCAGTAAAAGACAGAGACAGACCAGTACACCAGTACTGACTCCCCTGGTCTCTGGATTGCCCACACTGGGAGAATGTATTGCAGCTCATCACAAATCCTTCCCTAAACCCACACCTGGTATTCCTTCCACAAGGAAACGAGATGCTGTCATCCTTGTTTCTTGTCCAGCAATGCAGCCAGGACCTGACCAGGCTGTGGGGTCCAGGACTGCTGGGTGCACCAGGAACCCCCCGTGTCCCACAGTACGGACACTCATACAGTCTACTGCCTTACCTCTTATGACATGCATGAAAGAGCCTACAAAAAGCAGAGAGGTGGACTAAGTGGAACCCTCTGGTCTCTTTCAAATTTTACATCTTCACATTTCTGTGACTTCCTCTCAGGGTGTTTCCATAGAAGAACTCAGGCGGACAGACAGGCTTATCAGCCCTCCAGCCCTTCAGATGCACTAAAAAAACCATTCCCTTCTTCTGACATTTGACTTTCTACATGCTTACAAAATATGCCCCCTGTATTCTTTTTACTTTAGGTCTGTCTTTTCACTCAGTTTGGCTCTGTTTGGCTGATTCTTCTTTTGTTAGTTCACCATTTTGGCTGCCTTTCTTATTCTAAAATGAATATAATGGGAAACAACATTTGGAGCTTTTTTAAGACATGGACTTCTTTTTTTTTTTTTTGCATACTTTTCTTTAAGTTCTTAAAAGCCACACCAGGAATCCAATCTATGCTCTCATTCTCATGAAGATTTTTTTCATGGGATAACACTGAGCTGGAAAAACTCATGGGATCCTGTCTGGTCCCCATATTCCCATTTGAATTTGTATGAGTGAGTTCAGTTATGGCTTTTGGTACAACCTCACCTCTAGCAGAGACAGAGCTTAGAAAGACGGTCTGTCTCTCTCTCTGTCTCCCTCTCTTCAAGGTCAGGCTAACCTCTGCTAATCAATATCATACACAAAATTAAATTAGTTTTGCTCTTAACCAAAGGGCTGAGAAAGCGGCTACCACCTCTGAAATAATTCCCCAGTGGCCATGAAATAGTTACAAAACTGTTATGTACCTCTGCTGTGTATGCAGATCTTGAAAGACAAAATCCCCAGTGAAAGAATGACTCTATACACATCACCAGCCTCCTCCCCTCGGGTGTCTCGAGACTGGTAGTTTCACTTCAGTTGCTCCTGATTTGCTTATCTTTAAAAAGGGAAGAAAAAGAAAACACTAACGATCATTGGTTTCAAGTTCCTTACAATTTTGTACAGACTGCAGCAGTGTTAGATCAATAGCTTGTTTGAGTCTGGAAAGCTGTAAAAGGGTCTTCTGAACTGCAATTCAGTATATCAGAAACAATTCCTGGAGTTCCTAGCGCAAGGTTTTGTCAAAGGAAAATGGCCAATTCAAACACCTCTGGCTTTTGCAATACTTACATACAAATACTTTTCATCCCACTTCCTTAGCAGCAGGTTACATTCGCCAGACAAAGCTTTTAAAAGGCAGCATCTAGTAGAAAGCTGATGCTTTCGGCTTTGTGGCATTGCATCACATGAAATCACCATCTGGATCAGAGGAGAAGAGGATGAGATTTTGGGGAGAGCTGTGCAGAGGCTCTGGAGCTGTGACATGATGTCATGCATTCCACATGTTCCCTCGGCTAACTTCCCACTGTCTGTGTAACAATTCCCACTGGGGAAAAGCCCAAGCTAAGCGCCAGTCTGTGCCAGTGTAGTCATCAGAACTGGACAATAACAACAGAAGCTTTTGTCTTAGCGCGCTATTGAAATCTGCCTTGGAATAGTCAGAGGGAGTGAAAGGGGCGGAGGGTGTTGGATCTCCCTCACACCCTGGGTATAAACTGCAGAGCTGGGATATACTGTGGGGTTTAGCTGATCAAGTTACCCTATTTAGAAGATAGTTTGCGACTCGGGTGCCACTCAAAGCATCATGCTAGAGGTCTTTCTTTCCCTGGAGCCCAAGGAGGGACAATTCCTATAGATCAGATGGAAGACGTAGGTCTCATCCAGTTCTGGGGTAACACATTAGTGATCGTTCCCAGCCCATGCCTTCACTCCCAGGGCTACGCTTGTTGTATTGTGAATTTGAGACTGATTGTGCCATTGTTACTTGGGTAAATATTCCATTTATGTCAGTGACCCAGATGGTGCAGTCTCTCCATAGCAAAGCTGCCAATTTACCCCAATCTGGAAGTTCATTTTTTAGTAATGTTTCCATTTAACCAGAGGATGACTTGAATATTCATTTGGGAAGGGACAGGCTGAGGAAGTCAGGATTTGCCCTTTCTGTAGCTAAGAGGTATGTTTGTAGTGAATATATCTTTGGATGGTTCTTAAAAGATACTAGTTTTGTCAAAACCTTTTCTGATATCATCATGTACAAGAAAATTACAATGGTACTGCTAAAGCAACGCCTGGACTAAGTCCAAGGTTTCTGCCTTCCTAATCCCTTGATGTTCTGGGCTAGCCACAATTATCCACAAATATTCTGAATTAAACACAATGAACAATTAGAATTTGATTTTTCTTAGGAAACACTGACTTAACTAGGAGCCTCGCTATGCTAATGATGTGCTGGACTATGGGCTCCCTTCTCTGGCGCAATCCTTTCTATCGGGCATAAGAAATTAGATGTCACATAGGAGCAGTTTTTGTCCATGCAGGATGTGTCTTGCTCTTTATTTTTAGACTTGCACTTTGTAGTGTGATGTTCCACATCTGCTGTCAGCAAGAAAGCCTCCTACTGTGTATGCACTGATCTTGATGGTAAAACACTTACTGCGGACGTGAAAGAGCAGAGTCATTCTCCAGTGAAGCATGTAGCTATTTCAAAAAGGGCACGTATTGTTTTCTTGAGATAAAGTTCGTCACAGATAAAAATGTAATAAGTATAGCTCAGAAAAAAAGAAAGAAAAAAAAAAGAAATCAAGTTTTTGAGAACTTCTGGCTTGTATTTGCTAACTTTTCTGGAATATAGATATATAGTCTAGGAGTACAGCGTTCTGCTGTAACATATTCTCTGATCTCCTTTTTCTTTCAGAAGAAGAATGTTTTCCTGATAAAAACAGCAAAGCAGCTCCCATCGCAGTGGGCCTGAGTATCCTGGGATTGTTTGTCATTGTGTTTGTCACTTTCCTGATTTCCAGAAGAAAGCCACATAGAGGATACGAACGTATCTGAGGTGCCCTTGTGTTTCCAAATGTGTGTAGCAAGTAGAGAAGTCACAGGAGTTTTAGCTTCTACCTGGTAATCTCAGTGCCTCGAAGCCACATTTTTAAGTGAAATGACACCATGTGTTTAAAGCTAATGAATATTTCTGGAAGCAATTTCCTTCATGTAGGAAGGAGAGAACTCACACCGTCTACTTTAGGCTATTCTTAGCATCTAATTTAGATGTAGTCCAGAGGACCAAAATAAGAAGCCTAAATTCTTAATATTGTCAACAAAGGAGTCAATTCAGACCACCTAAGTCAGATGCCTAAAAATAGCTTAAAGCGAGCGGTATCACTGTCCCCCAGAAAATCCATCAGGTTTGTTTAAGATAGCATTTAGATTTATTAAAATAGATGAGTCCAGTAATATGACCTTCAAGTGAATAAACCAGAGGTCCACAGCTACAGACAACCCTGTTAAATCAGAGCTCAGCGGAAGCATTGTGGGAACACTGTGTATGCTGAAGTCTCAGGGCAAGTGTAAGTGTGACTTCCATCCACAGACAAGTTCTTACTGGTCCTGTAACAGGGTTACACTTCATAAGTTTTTGTTTTTTTCCTACTAAGCCCTTCGCAAGCACAGAGTAGTAATATGTGACTCTTACTCTGGAAGCAGTGTTTTTAGAAAATTTTCTAGTTTCCAGTGGCTGTGTATGCAACTAAGAGAAGATTACCCACTCGAGGTCACACAGGGTCTGCCTGACCAGTAAGTGCCAAAATTACCCCTTGTCATTGTTTGTCCCAGCCCTGCTGCAAAGATGTCTGAACTTCTTGCCAATAATTTTTGAACTGCAGCCTCATAACGCACAGCACATTAGAGCGATCTGACGTTGGTAAGATTAACCTGAAGCGTTACGCTGCAAACTGCACAGTTCAGGAGCTGAGTGACAGGCAGCTGAGGTGTCTGTGCAGCAGAACTGGGCAGGCGTTTGGAGGCCGTAACTGCATCCATCTGCCACACCAGGTCACGCCACCCCACTTGTCAATCGATGCTCAAGGTACGGCATCCCTTTGCCACGTGTTTGCAACACAACGCGGAGAAAGCTAACAGGAGGGTCTGAAAGCACCGTGACACATGGGCTGGTGCTAAGGATGCCAGGGCCATAGATGGGGAGTGGTGTGAATTTGCTTGATAAATTCAAGGAGCTCAGTATCTCCTGGTCTTGTGAGAGCTCATGAATCACCCACTTCCTATTCAGACGTGGACCTGTTGCAGTGACTGCCCCTGAACTCAGTTACTGTCCCTCTACTGGGACGTAGATCTCTCTAAATCGGGGAAGATACCACACTCACTCAAAATGCCAGGGATTAAGTGGCTACAATTGTGGCAGATCTGCACAAAGCCCGTGAGCAAATGGAAGTGCACTGACACTGTATGTCCAAGGCGGGAAAATACGTGGGAAATAAAGCTTGCACAGGCCTTGGACAAAATCTCTGCCCAAAAGTGAATGCTGTCCAGTGTGCTTACAGCTGAGCAGCTGGATTTTCATATGGAAATAATTTGGAGTTGCTTTAAAGCACACTAATTGGTACGCTCTGCAGTCTATTTCCTGCTAAGCCAATGATGAAGGCATGAAAGTAGTAATTGCTTTTGAGATGAAGTTCAGCCAATTTCCTTTGTTGTAACAAGGAAAATCTCCTTGTCACAAAAGATTAAAAAAGCTAAACGTATGCACAAATGTCCACACACGCACGCACGCATGCAACACAATCTGTTCACTGGAGCAAATGATATCAAAATGATAAGAAATTATACACAAAAACATTTACAAAAGAGAAAATAATACTAAGTAAGAACACACTTCCCCCTGAGGAGTTAGAGTAATGGCTTAAATTTTAACAATAAAAGTTTTGCCTGGAAAAGGACTGTGGAATGGCACCTATTAAACAAAAGAAAGACTGAAGTAATCTGCAAAAATTCCTTGTTGTTAGTATAATCTGGAGCTAAACAAAATAGAAATGCTGGCAGCTAATTTAATTTCCATTAATAATGGCCCAAATCCTGAGCAATTATTAATGGTGATGGAACGTCACTGGATTTTCACTGGATAAAACTGATGATATCATGTGAGTTTAATTTCCCTTAAGTTTTTTTTTAATAGTTTTGATATTTTACTAGTATTTAACCATTGAGAGTTTACTTATTTAAACTAAGAAAGAAAAGGAATCCTTCCATTCCATGACTAACTAGAAGATGCTGGTCTTTGTCAAGCAGGAAACAGGGTCATACTGTTCCATAATCGACATAATACATAGCTGTGGAAGTAAATAGCAGTCTCCAGAAGTGTTCCCGTTGAGTCCGAATGAACCAATAAATAAGAAAGACAAAGACAATTTTGAAGCACTTTTGCACTTGGAGAAACATAAGACAGCAGTCAGAACCAGCTGCGAGCAAGGCAGGCAGTTGAATGGGATTATAAGGGAAAGTAGCACAAGAAACAGAATACCAAACTTTCAAACCGCTAGTACAGATACAGTGTTTTGAACTGTATTCAGTTGAATACTTAAACTGAAATTTGTGTATTTCAATGATTGCTTTGTAATAGGCTCCAGCACTGTTAATATTGTTTAGGGAACTTTAGCTTATTTTCACCCTTCTTCCTTCCCCCCTGGTTAGCAGACAAGCAGCCCACTGAACTCGGTGGCATCGCTCAGACCCTTGGCTTAGTAAGATCCCTCTGGTTCTCAGGGTTAGTTAGTACTGTTAATCTGTTGTTCAGAAAGCAGATTTTTATACTTGATTAAAGCGTTCACTTTTTTTAAAACAAGAGAAGGAATGAGATGTCCAGCAGGAAAGGTAAATATATGGAAGAGCTTCCCTTTGAAAATGAGCCTATGTATGTACCAGTGATGTTACTGTTCAAACCGTTACATGTGGCCATTTTAACAATAAACACTGTCTAAAAATCTCAGCACCCCACATGATCTGACCCTGAGCCGTTCTGACCAGTGATCAATAGTGATCAATCTTTCCCATTCAAAACTAAGTCCTATTTCACGTGTTCTCTGGATTGTTGGGTTGCATGATTTGTACAGTTTGTTACTTCTACTGATATGGATATAGCATTTTCTTGTATGTTCTGTACTGAAAAATCTCTTTATGTTAATATTCAGTCTTTTAATGTTTTATATCAACATGAGGAGAGAAAACTGTTCTTAATGACTGATAATTCTTTGTTTAATTGTGACACCCTCTGGCAAGGTGATGACGCAAGGTTAATGTTTTTTTCCCCACCTTTTTTTTGTTTCTACAGTGAATTGAACTGTTGGTATTGAACAATGTTTGGATTCAGGTTTACCTGATTTGTTCTTACGCTTTTTGTTGCTACTATTTGTTTGCTATTTTTATGAAGCTGCATACTGCCCTTTCTAGATGAATAATACTCCGGACTTGCTCTAAACGGCACAGGTGAAGTGCACGTGGTATAAACCGATGAAACAATTGGATGCTCCCATGAAATGCTGCCAACATGCAGCAAAATTAATCCAATGGAGTTAGTGCTTTACAGTAGTAGAGGATCCACTGGAGAATTCCTTACCGCATCAGGAGATCCTAGCCCCTAAGTGCAACTTTCTCCCACCTCCAGCCCAGCCTGCGTGCCGTCACCTCCTTCCCCGACCACGAACCGCACCAACAGCCGCAGCAGGGCTGCGTGGCAGCATGCCAGCGTAGCAGGAAGTGTTGCCTCTCTGAATTTAACGCTGAATTAGAATTAGACAGCCCAGCTACTCCCTGAGTTGCCATGTGCTGCTTTTTAAGCTGATGCCTGTATCTATTTTCTGCTAGAATTTAGGTAGATATTTGGCTGGCACTTTTTTACCTGATGGAGTTGCTTTGAGGTCCTCCTCCTGGTGGGAAGACCCTATAGGTGTAATTGGTCTTGGTTGCCAGGCTTTCTCTTTTAAACATCTTGACTGAGGAAACATTTTGCACAAAAAGTCTCTAGAAGAGCACCTCACAAAGAAAAGGCTCTTATGATCAACCAGTTGTACACCAGGTGGGCCATAATAGTTACACCATGGGCAGCAGCGCACAGTTCCTTTGCTTCCTGTCGATGTGGATGTAAATGAAAACAGTATTTTCTAAGCCTGGCAGTTTGCTCCCCTCCCCAGCAGCAAAGAGGGCTGCTCTTTTCCATGGTCAGACCTTTGTTCAGCAACCTGCTCACTGCTTGGGACAGGGGTTTACCGACCAACCTGCCCTAAAAATCTGCACGCCAAAACCCTTCATAGAGTCAGCCTGAGCCCATGTACCCAGAGAGCTGAGAGAAGAGCACAGTCTGCAGTGGGAGGGGACAAGGTTGCAGCTGGGTCCCAGAGTGACCAGCAATGTTGGTCTCAGCAGCCCCAGCTCACTTTTTCCCCCAGTTGTGGACTCAGATGAACCCATCCTTGAACCAGAAGATATTGATCATGATGACATGATGTACCCCACCGGGGAAGCGATGCTTCACTTGCTTGCAAGCACGTGCTGGTCGGGATACAGCGGGGCCACTCACAGAAATTAGGAGGTGAGCATGTCCCTACAGCTCCCTGATGCTCTGCTGCAGCTCTCACCCCAGACCATCCACGAGAGTCTCTTGCACACCCCAGGGAGGCACAAGGGCATCCCATAAGCATGAAGCTGTCATACTTAGCCAAATCCCCAGGGAGTATAAAGCAAGATTTGATTTCTTTCAGTCCTTTTTGCTCTCTGATGGACAAAGTCCAAATTAAAATCCAGCTGTTAATTCTGGTGGGAAGAGGAATGGAGATGTAGATTAGCGTCTGGAGTGTATGAGGATGGTTTGGTTGATCGCTTCTAGCTTGCTATAATATATAGTTGCCAAAAAATAATTTGCTATGAGAAGTGAGATATGTTCTTTATTTTTCTATCATTGGTGTTTCTATAATAAAGGTTGTATTTAGTCATTAAAGTGTGCATTGCTGTGCAATTATTTTCTCTCTTGAGTGCTGTTTCACCTAAACTGTTTAAAAGACAAGTCCAATCTGACAAACAGGCAGGGTCCTATGGGCTCTGGACACACGCCACAGGATATATGCTTATATCCCAACCATAATTTTGATGATTATTTTTTCTGTGGCTTGGGCAGCTCATCTGACATTTCTGTCTTTGTTTCACCAGCATTACAAAAAAAAAAAAAAGGGTATTGAAAATATTACGTGGTTTTCTGTTAATCTCCTCACAGTTTCCAGAGATCTGAGTTCACTGCTTCTTTATATGACTAGGTCTCTTTTTCTTTCCTATTGGTCCAATAAACACAGACCATCACTCACAGCAGATGTGATGGATGCTTCTTACTTCATGTTTAAACTGCTCTCGCAGATAATAATCTTAGGAATTACGATAAGAGTCTTTTAAGGAGAATGCATCCTTTCAGAGTGCAGTTACAGAAACTAGAGGAAATAAATAGGTTGGAAAATACCACACATAAACTTGAGAACTCAACAACTTTTATGTTGGTGAAAGGAATTTCCCAAAGGATGGGGGCTGGACTAGATGATCTTTGAAGGTCCTTTCCAACCCAAACCAGTCTATGATTCTATGTGACTTTGCTGTGATTTTGCTGTTTGTCACATCAACAGCCACCTTAAAATGTAACTGTGGGACAACTGCGTGAGGTAAACTTCCCCACAAAAGGGGGCACTCAAAAATTCTTCAGCTTCATCTTTAAAGGTTTTTCAGAGAAACTGGAAATCAAATCTGCTACATCTATGGTCGGCTAATAACTGCAGCCGGAGCCTGTTTTGGGTGCAGGCTCCTGTAAGGCCTCTAAGGCCATTGTTGGGAGGGTGCATAGAGCTGGGAGGGCGAGGAGAGAGAGGGGTGGGCAGACAGATGGGGGAACAGGACACAACCTTCTCTGTGGTGAGCAAGACAAGGCTCTTAAGTGGCTAAATGAGCATCACACGTCATGCTCTTCATGGCTAAAGAAGCAAAGGTTGCTAGATGGATTGCAGGAAAGCAGAAGGCATGGTAAAGAGGGGGGAGAAAACCCCAGGATTCAGGAACTTATCCGTTAGAGAAGCGCCATGAGGGCAGCAGAGAGAAAGTAACTTCCCTCAGTGACAAAACACCAGAATTATGCTTCACTTGCTATGACCATTTCTAGTGTTGGTCCACATCCCTACATGATGGATGATTTAATGGCTACGCATCGCCAGGTGAAAACTTTGCAAGCCCCTTGATTTGTCCTTCAGTAGCAAAGCAGGGCTGCCAGGAGAGCAGGGTCAGTTTGCTCTGCTCTTCTGTACTTGCTTGGCCTGGTACAGTATCAAATTTGGTGCCGGGTTTGCCTAAGTGATACACCTATTTAGTAGCCAACTTTCCTGGACTTGTTCATGTTAGTTTTAGAAGCAGGGCTGGTAAATACATACTTGGGAGATGCATTTCAGCTGATGAACCAGGATTTATACAGGATCTTCTGCGTGTTCATTGCCTGGGGGGGGGAGGTGGGAGGGGGTGCAGTCTCAAGTAGACCCTCGAAGGCTGCTGGATGTCTCAAAATTCTCTCTTTCTTGACAAGGTTTAATGGCAGATGGAAGAATAGTCAACCATTTTTCCTTTTAAGGCAAAACCCACCCATCGGTAATTCACACCATGGGCTGTCCCAGAATCACAAAGGTTTGGAATTGACTGAAGAAATGCTTTTACATCAGAGTGTCTAGGATAAAAGAGTATTTTTTTAAAGCATCAATTTGACGAAAACAATAAGGGTGAGGACAGAAAGATTTCTATGAAGTTCACCAGTAAAGTGACAAGACACTCGGAGACTACACTGTCATTCTCATGTCCACGGCTGTGGCCATCGCATACCAATAACGCAGGGGTACGCATGTCTGAAGTCTATCAGCCACAGCAACACTGACACTCCTGGGCTTTCAGCAGCATCTGGGCTTTCCCAGATAGCCACAAAACGTCACAAAACCTGCATTTCCCTTTTTCTGCAAGGCCTATTGCCTATCAAGTTGGTAGAGCCCAAGCATTTTATTAAATTATAATTTAATTGGCTCAGTTTCTTACTTGACTCTTTCTTCAAAATGTTAAAAAGGAGTAGGTCGAATTTCCCACATGCAGAAAGAAAATAAATGGCTGTTGGGAAAAAGGTGTTCAATCTGCACCAGAAAATCTGTGCAGATTAGAGACACAGATCTTGGGTTTGAACCTCAGCTTTGCTGAGGCTTTCATATGCCCCAGAAATTTCTGACTAATATGATTAATGAGTCCAGCCAATGTTTAACCTCATTCATTTTGCCATGGAATGACATTTTTTTACCTCCTCTCGGAAAATGAATTCATATTTCAAACAAACTATGATGTTCACAATCTGCTCATGGAAAAAATAATAATGAGAAAAGTACTCAAATTATTAATCTAAAGCATTTTACAAAATATGCCAAGCTTCCACAATAAAACTTAAAAGGTTGCCAAGCCAACATACCCCGTACATCACTCGGTTCATCACAGTGCCTCTATCTATGTACATACACATTAAGCATATTACTGGTGTCAGTAAGAAAATTAGTATTTTCTGCATTTCAGTTTTATTACATTACACTTTCAAACATCTGCGTGTGCAATCTGGCGATCCTGCTGGACTTCGCAAGCCCTAAAAGCCATGCTTGCAGGGGGCCTTCACCAAGAGCAGATTTGCAGTATAAATGATTTTGCAACTTCCATTAGTTCAGCTCTTCAAAGCATAAAACTCCTCCACGGTCTCTGATTTATGTGTTGTAAAATATCTGTAGCTCTTCCCAGTGTTCAGTGGTAAACTACATAAAATGCTGCCATCTTGTGTTTAGAGACAAATTAAGCATGCTGATTTTTTAAAAAAATCTGGGTTTCAGAAGACAGGAGTCGGATCTATGTTGTCAGCGTGTTACGTTGAAGAATAAGGTGAATGAATTCTGGAAAAGTGGAAGCTCAATAATGTAGTTTTTGAAATCTCATCCTTAGAGCAAGTGCTGAGCCCACCACCTCTCGCAGTCAGGGTCAGGGGACCATGCAGGGGAATGGCTCTACAGTGGAAGAGGGGAGATTTAGATTTGATATCAGGTAGAAGGTTTCCATTCTGAGGGCGGTGAGACACTGGCCCCGGTTGCCCAGAGAAGCTGTGGAGGCCCCATCCATGGAAGCGTTCAGTGCCAGGCTGGATGGGGCTTTGCGCAACCTGTGGG
>VZSZ01008417.1:1277641-1306887 GCA_013398815.1 Ibidorhyncha struthersii | reverse complement strand
GGGAGGAGCGAGGGAGCCGGGCCGCTGCTCGGGGCCGGGGCTGGCGCGGCGCGGGCGCTGTGGGGAGGAGTTGTGGATAGCGGTACCTCGGGCTCCTCTGTGGAAAAACGAGCGAAAAAAACCCCCACCCAGAGTTTCAGGCATAGTTTTAGCAGTTGGCGCGGGTTCCATGAAACTGCCCCGGGTGCTCGGGGTTCGGTAACCATCGCCGGTGACCCGCCGCCCTGCGCGGCGGGAGCTCGTCAGGCGTTTGGGAAATGCACTAATTTGCCCTCTCCTGCTAAAGCGGAGTTTTTGGTCGTGTGGTGCCAAGGACGTCTCGTGGCTTTCTGTCCGGTATCCTTTAAGCATTGCTGGACCTGGTCCAAGATTCCGAACTTGATTTATATGTTAATTAAAACAGTTCCAGAGGTTCACTTCTAGTTTCTTCCTTCTCTGTCTGACTTATATAGGACTTTTTATTAGTTTGAGGTTTAACTTAATTTCCAGAATTCTTTATAGTTCTTCTTTCTTGCTGTCTTTCACATTCCTCTCTTGCACCTTCCATCTGTATAAACAGCTCCTATTTCCTGTTTTAAGCTTTTCTGATTTGTGGTTGTTCGTGTCTTCTTTCCCAAATATTTTGAGATGCCCTCTCTGTAATAAATGCCAGATAAATGCCAATAAATGGCCATTCTGGCCACTAAAGGAGTTGGGTGGGGTTTCGTTTTGTTTTTTTGTTTTTTTTTTTTTTTAAATATATGTTGGTTATTTCAATTTGAAGCAAAAAAAGCAAGGGGATAATATCTGTTGTGTCTGAATGAAAACACCTAAGGAGAGATCTGGTGAAGTTTGTACAACCTTCCTTGTTGTACTTGAATATGTTCTGTGTAAATAGTATCAAAAGCTTCAGAGCTGTGTTAGTGCTGTCCCTCTCCTGAAGGTAAAGGTAGGTGGGTTGCCACTTCACATGGTTTTGTAACGCTTCTGTGTGCTTATAATTGTGCAGGCAATGGAACCGCATACAGAGATTGGTGAAATGGGCCTCAACGATAGGTATGAAGTTTAACTTCTTTAGCTACTAGGTTTAATTGCTTGTGCACTGTGGATCGCTATACAATTAGTTTTAGACCATTAGTTGCTGGAAAAACTGTAGGGTTTTTGAAATAAATATTCAATATTTGTATAGTTTTTGAAAACAGTAGTTTGTAGCTCAAACCAGGACACCTAAAAAATAATCTTTACTGTGTTAGCAACATTTTGAATAATGTTGTCTGTCATATTTAGGTATACTCAATGAAAACTATTTATTTTCGTGACGTTTTCCTCTGAGTCCTTTTCTGATACAAACGTTGCAAAGTTGTGAGAATTGTTTTTTAGGCATAATGGTATTTAAACACTATATGAAGGGAAGTTAAAAATACTTAGCAAGATCATTTAAACTGACCCTATTGTCATGTTGTCTAAAAAGATACATTTTAGAATTCAGAGATAGATTTTCATTATATTAGATAGTTTTAAGCTATTTAGTTCTGCCTGTGAGGTCTCTGACTGTGCTGGCCTTATATTTCTGTCATGCTTTAACTGCTGTCATGAGATTTAATAGGAGCTTGTAAGTCACTGTTTAAAACCAAAAAGCAACAAAAAACTTCACACCTTGTTATTTCTTTGTGACTGTCTATCAATGGGAAATAGCGCTCTTCAAAGAAATGTGAATCGCTTCTTGTGGGGGGGGCAGAGGTTAATTGTTTCTTAGTTGGTCCAGAAAGTACACAGTAAAAATGTAAGCATCAACTTTTATGTTGTGTTGTTTTAGAGTTCAAATAAGTTTCTTGGATTCTAAAAAGAAAAAAAGACTTAAACATTCTTCTGCATAAGGGGTCTAAGGAAAAAAATCCAAGACTGGCATGGCAATGCTTTTGGGTGAAGAAATGCATGAACACTACAAATGGCAAAAAAAAATCTGAATTTTGAAATGGTTTTATTTCCAGGAATGTTTTTAAGGATGTATTTCTTCTAAAACTCGCTTACTGTGCTTCATCCTTGTAAACAGGAGGTCACAACATAGGGAAGATTCTTATTGCAAACCGTGGAGAAATTGCATGCAGAGTGATGCGAACAGCAAAGAAAATGGGTGTGAAGTCTGTAGCAGTTTATAGTGAAGCAGACAGAAATTCCATGCACGTAGCAATGGTGAAGTATATTTGTTGAGTTTGTAATTGACGTTCATTCACAACAGTATTTCTCATCAATAAGTCCAATGGGAAGGTAGATGTGTGTGCTAATGCAGTTGATTTTCACTGCTGTAGACTTACTTCCAAGTTTTCCTTGAAGCAGTGAAAAGTTTGCCTCGTCTCTGTCCCAGCACCTGACAACTTTACGGGAAGGGCATTAAAGTTTGGCACTTGAACTCCAGAGTAGCCACGGGGGGTTAGAGAATGGACTCTCACTTTGGGAAGAAAGTCAGAATTTGTTTCACCCAGTTGAGTCTCTCCATAAGGAGAGGCAGTGATTTAAACTGTTGCCTGCTAGCAGTCTGATAAACCATATAATTAGCTGAGAAATTCAGTTAAATATGCTTTTTATTATCTAATGAACAGTCTGTTACATGTATTTTTTTTTAATTTTATTTCTATAACAGGCAGATGAAGCATACTGCATTGGTCCAGCACCCTCACAGCAGAGTTACTTGGCCATGGAGAAAATAATGCAGGTGGCCAAGGTCTCAGCAGCACAGGTAAGTACATCGCAAGCTTAACTCTTCCGTTACTTCCATGTTCTCTAGTTCTTCATTTGTACCAGTGATGTTTCCATCTTGTGTTTTTATAGCACTCTACTGATGTTTCAGGGTTTTCTAAACTAAACTGTTATAAAAATAGGCTGGTAATGTTATTCTGTTGTAGGCCATTCATCCAGGTTATGGTTTCCTCTCAGAAAACACAGAGTTTGCAGAGTTGTGCAAGCAAGAGGGAATCATCTTCATAGGTCCGCCTTCATCTGCTATCAGAGATATGGGTATTAAGAGGTATCTGTTTCTAATTTATTACTTGGTTATGCAATTTACAGTTTGGCAAAGCTAATTGTGTTAACAAATGATCAGTTGCTCCATAATTATTTTATTCTGTCAGTTTCCATTGTCTTTGTTTTATTTATATGGCTTTGGTCAGAGGCATAAGATCCAAGTTTATAGATGTGGGATTCCTATAGGCATAGAAACAATCATGATTGTTCAGTTATTAGGGCTTTAATAATTAAATACCAAACTGATTCTGGTTTTCCAGAGTTGGAGCGTTGCTGTGTTACATGGGTAAGGTTCAGCAGTCAGCTTGGATTTCTTGTATGTTGGTCAAAAGAATGGTGGAAAAGAAACACCGTGTCATCGGTGGTTATTGCGGCGCATGTAAAATGAGGTGATGTTTTGTGCATCACAGAAGATCTTATTTTCAGTTACTTAGATCAAGGAAATGTTTCCAGGGTATGAAGTATAAATCAAGAATATGAAAATAATGTTATTATCAACACATGAACTGTGTAATACTAATTTCAGAGAATTTATTTTGTATCGCTTCCTATGTGAGAATAAATTATCTCTGTAATTTAACTAGTTTTGCGAACATATTTGAAGTCGTTATGCTTGAGCGTATTATGAGTGGTGTGAATCCAGCCTGTATCATGAAAAGAGTACACGAAAAGAGTTTGCCTTTGTACAACTTGAACTGCAGTCTTGGCAGGATATGGTGGTGTAATTTGAAAAAGTTAGGTTTTGGCTTCTGTAATGTGGGTCAAAAGATAGGAAAGAAAAGTAAGTCTGAAACTGACCGCTGCTTTTATGTGGAGGGCTTAGAGAAAAAATTCCCTATTTGATGAATTACAATCAAATCGTATGTAATCCACTTATGTACGTAGTCCCGTTGAGGTCAGTGGAGATACTTTTGTGAGGAGAATTAATGTTGGGAACATATATAGGTTTGGAGCTTAAAGTAAGAAAAAAATATTATCATGATTCTAAACATAAAACTATTCTGTCAAAGCACTTCCAAAGCTATAATGTCTGCTGCTGGCGTTCCTGTTGTTGAAGGTTATCATGGAGAAGATCAGTCAGATGAATGTCTAAAGGAACATGCCAAGAGAATAGGATATCCAGTAATGATTAAAGCTGTTCGCGGAGGTGGAGGAAAGGTAAAGGAACTAATCTGTTTTATCGCATGGTGTAAAGTTGTCCCGTCTCGATTTCTGTAACTGAATATTCTAAAAGAAATCTTTAAAAACAAATAAAATAGAAAACTACTTTTGGCTGAAATTTATTATTAATGTCCAGTCCAGCACTATGAAATCTCATTTCCATTTGTTGGGCAGTCAGGCATAAGATAAGTAGCTGCTATAAATTGTAAGTGTTTTGTTTTTCAGTGAATCTCCAGTAGTTCACGTAAGCAGAAAAGTTGTCCTGTGGATTTGTTTGTGTGAAATTAGATGACTGTAAGTTGGTACTTTGTGATAGCTTCTGTGACTTTTTTTGCTAACAGTTTTAAATGTTGCAAAAGAAGTGATTAGAAGCACCATTTAAGTATTTGGTGTCTAGACACTTTTTAAATGTATGGTGAATTCTCTGTCCAAATCTGATTTTACTCTGAAATAAATTTGTAAAAAAATGACATGATGGAGAATTCTAATTATTTCCAAAATAGCTGTATTTATTTTGTAATTAAATCAATTTCTGTCTGCCAACCGAGGAAAGTTTCTATGATATTTGAGAATAAAATTTAATTTTGTACTGATCCATATCAGTGGAATGATAATATCAATTTTTTTACACTTCTTATGGCACTTTCAGTGGGACTTAGTAGGATTATCTTACTGGAAGCTTATACACAATTTTGCTAAAGTTTAAGAAAGAAGGGAAAAGTGTTACGTTAAACTAATTTCTTGCTGTTTGCTTGCAACAAGGGTTTTTCTTGTGTACCATGTGTTTAGACATTCATATATGCTTTTTTCCTGTATTTTAGGGCATGAGAATTGCTCACTCAGAAAGGGAGTTTCTGGATCAATTAGAATCAGCTAGGAGGGAAGCAAAGAAGTCTTTCAATGATGACGCAATGCTCATTGAGAAATTTGTAGATAATCCAAGGTGAGAAATGATTTTTTAAATATAAGCACTGTAATGTTTATTCTACTGTTAAATAAACATAACTGGTTTAGTAGTAGGGTGAAACTGGGTCTTGTATGTTTTATCTGCACTATGGCAGGTGTTAATTTAGTCAATATTGTTTATAATGTATTGAATTTCTTGTAGTGACTTCATTTTGAATGATAAGAATTAAAATACTGCTGTTTGGGAGACATGGCAGTGGCATTTAATGACATTGATATTCCTACTTGAGTGAGCTTTCTAAACTCGATTTAGGTCTAGAAAAAAAAATCACTTTATAATACTTAAACTACAGACCCACGTCAAGCTGTCATGGTGTTTCTGCTGCCCTCAGGTGTCCTAAACTAGTTATTTAATCTTTCTCTATTTTGATATTTAAAACAGAAGTCATAGTCCAGCTCATGCCTGACCTGTGAAACCGAGCTAATCTATTTTTTTATAAAGAATTCTCACAGAGCTCTGTTTGATACCCTTGTACTTTAGATCTGTTTTTCTTGAAGCATCACTATAAAGAAAGCATTTATTCTAAAGAAACTGAGGGCCTGCTGATGCTGTCAGATGGGCATGAGAAAAATCTCATTAAATTCCTGGGGTGTTTCTTTTGCCAGCATTGGAGGCTTATCAGAACGGTGTCAGATTTTTGTTAGTTTTAGACATAGAATCAGAACGGTGTCAGATTTTTGTTAGTTTTAGACATAGAACGAAGTTCTGCCACCTAATAGTTGTCCTGTGAAATGGTGTGTTGAAATAAACTGTTATTTCTGAGCCAGGGCTGCTGCCTCTTGTGAATTGCTACACAGTAAATTAGGAGGGAAATCATCATTATCAAATAATAGTGAAGTGATTTTACTTTTCTTATAATAAAATAACTAATAAAGAGGTAGCAGCCTTTAGATATGCATCTTGTTTATCCTATTGTCTATGAGGTTTCATTGCAGTAGCTGGCATTTAGAATCCTGTTTCATTTAGGAAATTGAGGAAGTCTAAAACAGTTGAAATCCTGCATAATAGCAGCCTCATTTCTACATTTTTGGCTATTCGAGGGCAGACACTTAAACATATAAGAAGTCCTACTGAAGTGTACAGGACTGTGTGCAAGTTCAAAGTCTGTTTGGGTGAAGTCAGTGGCAGGATTGGGGCTTTATTGAAATATGTTGAAACATTTATTATTATCAAACAGACACGTTGAAGTCCAAGTGTTTGGTGACCAGCATGGCAATGCAGTCTATTTGTTTGAAAGAGACTGCAGTGTGCAAAGAAGACATCAGAAGATCATTGAAGAGGCACCAGGGGTGAGTAGAAAGTTCTTAGGATTTTTTTTTATGAACTTGCATATTTTTAAAGTAATTGGTGACTGCCATCAAATGTATTTAGTGGGTAGTAATTTATTTTTAATTCTCAGTACCTGTTTTTAATTTTGCTGCAGAAAATGTTCTAATTGAAAAAATGACTTTCTTTAGAAAATGATTCTCAGGGAGAAGTTATGTAGGTTTCAAGTGTAACATTAATAAGGATTTCACTACAGTTGCTAAATGTTGAAAGTATTCATGCCTAGTAGTCTAATATCACCAAAATTCACAATAATTTATAATCTTCCTTATTATTATTTACAGCCAGGAATTAATCCTGAAGTTCGAAAGAGACTTGGGGAAGCTGCTGTCAAAGCAGCTAAAGCGGTGAATTATGTGGGAGCAGGTAAGGCTGCGGAGGTATGGCTGCTCCAGAGGTATGCTTAACAGGACTTTAAGCCGCAAGGCAAATGGCATCTGATTGATTTAGATTATGACATACAACCCCCGATTTTTTGAGGATTAAGCAAATAATCACATAACTAATTCTGATGTAATTACAATTTTAAACTAGCATACCTGGTCTGAGCTCAAGACCAGTGGCAGCTGAAGAATAGAAAGAAAAAATTTCAGAGCAGATAATTCAATCAACTAGATGTTTTATGGAAAGTCAGCATTATGAATGTTAGTAAGTTTGAGCAGAGCAAGGGAAAAATAATTTATCTTTCAGCATACAAAGAATAATATTTTATATTCAAACAGTAGAGCCTTAAAAAAAATAATTACGTCTCCCTGTCTGTAACATCCACGCTATTTCCCAGTTGAAAAATAACCTGCTAAAATTATTTGTGACTTCTCTTTTCTTACTGCTTTCTTTGGATACCTATTTTTAAAAAATAGTTACATTCCCTATGCATATACACAGTACTTTAAGGAGTTTTGATGCACTTTTTACAGCTCTAACAAAGTGCAGCTCTTACTGTAGAGGAGAATGGCTACTAAACAGCACAGGATACGTAAACGTGCAAAGAAACAGCCCTTCCGTTTTCAGACCTAAGTTGTGTGACCCTTTAAGATAATTTGTGTAGAATTTAATGAAATTCAGTATATCTAGTTTAGAAATTAGGGTCTTGTCCTGGCATAAATCAATTGTCTTAGGTGTCCATTTTGAAAAAGTCTGGTTTTGGTGAAGTACCCTTTTATTAAATACTTCAGGAACAGTGGAATTTATTATGGACTCCCAACATAATTTTTACTTCATGGAGATGAATACCAGACTGCAAGTAGAGCACCCAGTTACAGAGATGATCACTGGAACAGACTTGGTGGAATGGCAGCTTAGGGTAAGTGTTAATTGATTTTACATGTAGAGTTCCTCTTGTCTGGTGAATAGTGCTCTTTGATATTGCCTATGAGAGACCAGATGGGTTTTCAGATCCTCATCTTCTATTCAGCTAATAGGGTAGAGTTTCCTTTGCTCTGAATGAACGTCTCATATTACTGTATTTGGTTGTGGAGCATTGTGTAGAAGCTCTGAATTCCAACAAAGTCTTCTGGTTGTGTAGAGAAAAAACATTTTTAAAAGTATATTTAGAGAATTTATAGAGAATGGGAAAAGTGGGAGGAGTAGGGTCCCTTTTCTTTCTCTTGCCATGCTGAAAATTTTTTAAAACTCTAGTTCAAATTTATCTCTGGCCCAAAAATCACTCTTGGATCAGGCCATAGGAGGAAGACTCATCACAAAACCACGTGTCTGGTGTTATACCAGTATAGTCACATTTCAATTAAATGTATAGTTGTGTGGACTGGAAACAGGCTATTTCCTCACACACCCAATTTGCAGAGAGATTACTCACATGTTCAAATGATAACAGGAAGTTTTGGACCTTAGGGAACTGGAAATGAAAAACAATTCTGATGAGATAAATCAAAAAGCGAGGACAGCAGCACACATTGAGCATAAGTAGATAGGATGGGGAGTGTTTAGTGTAACCAGAAAGAAAACTAAAATGACAAATGCTGATGCAAAAAGGAGGAACTTTTGGCTTCCTGATGCGGGAATGGAAAGTGAGCATTGAGTGCTGAGTTGGAGCAGGGATCAAACAATACTGGAAGAAAGAAAAAGAGATACTGTGGAAAGGTTCAGTGGTCTTGGTGGTGTGTGGCTTAATGAGTCAATGGATAGAAAACGTCTGTCAGTTCTTGGAGAGATTGTTTTTGTGAATATGTATAGTAATACTCTTTCTTTGAAGACTTAAGTTACATTCTGCTGTCTCTGCTGAAATCCATGGTGGCAGAAGGCAGAGTATGGAAAACCCCTGACACTTCAAAAGAAGATGAAATGTTGCTACAGATTTTTAATAGGAACTTGTATTTGCCCATGCAGATGGAAATTGTGTAGCTTCCTGATAAAGGGTCTCCTCTGTGTTTAACTGCAGCAGCCTTCTTGTTATTATTTTGTCGCTAAAAGCCCTGGCTTTTAGTCTCAAACTGATGTGTTGTTGGTGTTTCTTGGTATTCCTGTATTTGTAATGCGAATTCCTTTGAGTAATAAAACCATGTTTCCTTTCCCATTAAAGGTTCTTAAATTGTTAGAAATCCCTTAGAGAAACAGTCCTTAAATGTACCGGTTCCATAGTATACAGAATAATCAACACCGTATGCTAGTAGTGCCAGTAATCCATTTTATCATCTGCTTTTGGAGCACTTTTTCTCTAATAAAATCTTGTCTTAGTTGACCAGGCTTTAACTTAAACATTTAATTATTTTTTGACATAACCAGTAGAAAAAAATTAGACTGCTTTTCCATTATGTTTTAGCTGTGTGAAATATTAGGAAGTCAGTTTACACAATAATAATTCAGAATCCTTTGACTGGTGACTCCCAGAGAAAAGTAAGGAGTAACTTCAGAATTACCCTTTTATGACCTACAGCTTTTTTCTCCTTGTGCTTTTTTAAATATGCTTTCTAGTTGTTCATGTTTAGAAGAAGGATATTTAATATTTCATACATTGGCACGCCAGAAGATTGATCCTGCATTAAAGAAAAAAAATGTTGTTTTCAGGTTGCAGCAGGAGAGAAGATTCCCCTAATGCAAGAAGAGATTCTGCTCCGAGGCCATGCATTTGAAGCTAGAATATATGCTGAAGACCCTAATAATAACTTCATGCCAGGGGCTGGGCCATTGTTGCACTTATCCACCCCACCACCTGATAGTTTCACCAGGATAGAAACTGGAGTCAGACAAGGTAAGACTGAAGGCAGTGGTGTACTCAGAAATATTTAACATCGAAAGCTTTTCTTTGTCAGCATTTACCTCTTTGGCCTAAATAAGTTTGTCTGACAGGGTGTTGTTACAAAGGCAAATCTCTGCAGAATTACTCTTCCTTGTGATTGTCTGAGTTCTTTTGGTCAATCACTGAATATTTTATTTACCTCTATCCAAATTATTGTCCATTGGATCACACTGATTATATTCACATCGCAATTTATTAATCCTGCGTTCTGATTTCAACAAAGAATATGAATTTTCTTAATGTTACCTCTACAGAAATCTGTACCAAAGTTGTCCTTGGAATTGAAATGCCAGCTCACATCATTAAAGATTAATGTTCTTTAAGGACATAGAGAAATGTGGTTGTCAGTTGTGTCAGAGTTTAATGCCGTATGGTGTACAGTACTATGCATTACCAACTTTTCGAAAGTGGTTTAGTATTACAGCGTGTTTTAAATATATTTTAGGTGATGAAGTTTCTGTTCATTATGATCCAATGATTGCAAAGCTAGTTGTTTGGGCTGAGGATCGTCAGGCAGCACTGAGAAAGTTGCGATACAGTTTGCATCAATATAATGTAAGTAGAAGGAACCCAATGTGATTTCAGATCTTGAGCTAACTTTGTGAACGTCTTGAGCTTAACAAAATATGGATAAAATACTACAGTAAAACAAAAGTGGTTTCTGAGTATCATTGCCACTACCATTTCAGATTTATTATTTGTTTACAAAAGCTGTATTTTTCCCTAATTTGCAAACTGTTTTCATTGGTGGAGTGAGTAGAGGTAAATGTGAAGTACAGTTTTACTCATAGATTTTTCGTAAGTTTGTGCTATCTTCAGTCTGATGATGCAGCTGGGACTTTGTAGAAGAGTAAGGCTAACCAACAGTGTTTTCACTGGTAGTGTGAGCTTTCTCAAACTTAAGGGAATTCGTAGGTGGAATTTGTGTCAGACCGTGTTTGCTTGTAATTTCTGATTTATAAAAACAATTAAATTCTTAGACTATACATGTGGTAAAGAAATACGGAGAATTTTAAGAAGTGGTCCCTTTTTCCCTATAAAAGCTACAGGTATTGTATCTATTTTCAAAAGCGAAATTCAGAAGGTTTGACTTGAGGTGAGACAATATTATTTGTGCAGAATTAATTTACACTTTTAAATCAATAACATCAACATGATTGAGGTACTGAAAATGTTTGGCCCACTATTGTTTTAGCCAAAAATGGAGATTACTGCAAGTGAAAGAGGTTAAAAAGTTCCCTTGTGTTTTTTCAGAATTTTCTTAGTAGTTCTGTCAATAAATATTGGCAGCATAGTGTAGTTACCAGTTTCATTGATTTTTTTTTTTTTTTTTAAATAATTATTTCTATTTTCATGTTGTTCGCTTAGGTATTTTGTAGTACAGGAAATTGATAGTATCCAGTAAATGTATAAAAGTCACTGTTCCCATTTGTTACTATTAAAAGATCAAATATGAAATATCTGAAACTATTGTAAACTATTTTTAATAAGAGGCACTTTTCATGTTAGGAATGTTCTTTTAAATACTCGGAGCATAACTTTCTGAAACAGTAGGGTTTTTTTACTAAATTGCTTCCCATTACTATCGCTGGGAAACTTTCTTTGACTTTACAGTGGACAAAGGTCACATTTTGCAAACAGTGCTTTTGAGAAAGCTACTGCTGTTTTTTTTTTCTTTTTAAAAGCAATGGTTTAATTGGTAATAAAACAGACCAGTTGAGTTAATTACATTTTATTGATAAACTTTGTGTTTTGATGGTGCTGTCTGAAGAAAGATTAATCTATGCATATGTTGAGCAGAGAGCTGTATATTCATTCATAACTTCATTTCCGTTTGGCAATATGCTTCTTTTTTCTTTACAGATTGTAGGATTAAGCACTAATATTGATTTCTTACTGAGCCTGTCAGGACACCCACAGTTTGAGGTGGGAAACGTGCATACTAATTTCATTCCTCAACACCATGATGAACTATTTCCAACCAAAAAGGCAACCCCACATGAAGTTCTGTGTCAGGCAGCTCTAGGACTAATACTGAAAGAGAAAATGCTAACAGATGCTTTTAGAGATCAGTCAGATGGTAAGGATCATTCTTCTTTTGTTTTATTTTACTTGTGACTGGATGAGACAGTGCTGTGAGCTCATGTACAATTATTTAATTTGTGTGCTCCCTTTTGCCTTACTTTGTGCCTACTTAGGGTTCTCAATTCTGGCATCTGTCAGATCACGGAATCGTTACGGCTGGAAAAGACTTTTAAGATCATCAAGTCCAACCCTTATCTAACTCTACCAGGCCCACTTCTAAACCATGTCCCTGAGCACCATATCTAGATGGCTTTTAAATAGATCCAAGGATGGTGACTCAACCACTTCCCTGGGCAGCCTGTTCCAGTTTTGGATAACCCTTTCAGTGTAGAAGTTTTTCTTAATGTCTAACCTAAACCTCCCCTGGTGCAACTTGAGGCCATTTCCTCCTGTCCTATCGGTTGTAACTTGTGAGGAGAGACCAACCCCCACCTCTCTACAGCCTCCTTTCAGGTAGTTGTAGAGAGCAATAAGGTCTTCCCTCAGCCTCCTTTTCTTCAGACTAAACAACCCCAGTTCCCTCAGCCACTTCTCATAAGACTTATTCTCAAGACCCCTCACCAGCTTTGTTGCCCTTCTGTGGACCCTCTCCAGCACCTTATTTACAGACAGAGCAGACTATAACTTTTGTTAAGGGATGGATACTGAATATATCACCGCTGTAATGTACAGACTGCTTCCCACAGCACTTCAGATAGGCACTATCTGAAAGACCTTGAGATTCATAATCAGTGTCGTTGTGTACTCTTTGCTCTTTACAAGCATAAACAGTGAGTGTCTGTCACAATTATTCCTACAGTTGGCCCAAGGTCTTTAGAGATAAAATTGACTCTGCAAGGACTGGGAGAGGCAGTAGGCTTTAATGGAATGAACACGGCTCCAGGAGCTGAACGTTCTTCAGTTCTGACAATGCTAATGGCTATACCAGTGGGGCATGTGATTCCTGTTAACAAAAATTTCCTGTAAATCTAACACACGCTGCCAACAACCTTGTTAATTTTCTTTCCTCCTCCACTTTAACTATCCTGGAAACGTGGGAGAGTGGGATTGGAAAGATTCCCATACACTCTTCCCTTGCTTCAAGAGATGATGAATTAATCGGGCAATATCGAATAGCTGTATATCTGATCCATTCTCAGAAACACTAAGTAATAGAAAACCCCTCGATCTTCCCAGGCAATATGCTGCCATGTTTGACTACTCTTATAGTTGGAACCTTCACCTAAAAGTTAAGCTGAATCTGCTGTGTTGCAGTTGAATTCCCATGCTTTCTTGTCCTGTTAAAAGATGTGTTGGTGGAGTACAGTCAATATCCTTCTTAGTAAGTGCTGTTAGAGTCATGTTTTCTGTAGGTTACACAGCCTCAGTTTATTCAGTGTTGAAGCTTGTCGCTATCCATTACAGTGGTTCCCCAGTCCTTTATGTGCAATATAAATATTTAAGTATGATGGTAGTAATAGTAGGACATTGATTTCATGGTGTAAGTTCTAAGTATTGTGTTTTGCCAAAGTAGAATTCAAGTAACGTGTCTGTATATTTTGTGTTTTAGACAAATTCTCACCATTTGCATCCAGCACTGGTAGAAGAATAAATATATGTTACACTAGAAAACTGTCTCTGCTGGATGGGGAAAACAGTAAGTTAACAAAAAACTGTGGAGGGAGAGGAGATACTTTATGGATACAGTTATTTCAACTTGGTGCTTGAAAATTCAGCCTAAGAAGCAGCAAATAGAAGCACTATGAGTTTAATGCAATTTAAGCAGGGAATTGCATTATAATCTACACTGTTAGATCTTGAGGAGATATAAACCAAATCTAAATGACACTACTAATGTTCATCATTTAAATGAATAAGGTTGAGATTTTTAAAAGCACTGAGTGTCATTGACTTTTTTTTTTTTAGTTCACTTTGGTGTGAAAGTGCTCAGCACTTTTTCCCATCAAAAATCCATTTTCTGACCAGATAACATAGATTTCAGAGCGTAATAGGAGGTGTTCATCTTTGAAAAACAAATTATCTAGAATTCAGTATGAAATCTGCAATGTGTGCTGAGCTAATCTGAAAATACTCTTTTCTTAGTATTGGTAGGTCTCTCTTTTTATCAAGAAAGATAGACTAAATATTGTATATATGTCATGATTCTGTAGATCCTATAATTAAATCTACTCACATATACATGTTTTGTTTTATTGGACAGTTGTGGATGTAGCTGTAAGTTACAATCAAGAAGGGTCATACAACATGCAGGTACAAGTCCATTTTTTTTCAGATATTTCATTAGGTAAAAGAAAAATCAGTTTCTTGTAGACTTCTCTTGGTATTAACTGTTACTAAAGTTGCTTGGTAATTAGTGATAAGGGTTTCTATTTTTGGTTTGCTTGCAGCTGTTGTAGACTATTATTTTGGCCTGAAATTATCTTTGCTAGATGCTGGATTGGCATGGAAGAGCTACTAAAATGCTTCTGAAAATAAGGCTAAGAAAAGCATTTGTTTTTCCAGTATTTCAAGATCTTACTCTTTATTTTTCTCTTCCCAAAATTTGTCTTTCTAAAACATTGGAAGTTAGATTTAAATCTGCATTTAAAAAGACTTTTTTCCACAGGACTTCTGCTTTATTCTGTGCATGCGATGGATCTCCTGTGAGATAAATAAAAGATTCTAGAGCATTATCTGTAAGATAACACTTTTTTTATTTTGAAGATGGAAATTGGAAAATGATTACCAAATGAGATAAGGAATGATGAGAGTAGTAAATCTTCTGGTTAAATAATTGAAAGATGCCTATAGAGTTGGCTTATCTGTTTATGCTATAGAGATCCTATACGAGACAACTCAAGATGCTTTAAACACAGATATTTTTGTGTGAGCATGTGTGATAATCTCTAATTGTGTGGCTTATGGGGGTTGTGTTTTGCTGAGTGTTGAATATCTTCCTTGCCTCGCCTGGAGTCAAATGGGTTTTCTCTCACATTTGGCACTCGGAATGATTGCATGCTCAAGAACGCAGCCCCTCTGTAGTTCAGCTTCTTGTTCCCAATATTCAGAAAAGGGGAATTATGAGAATAATTCAGTGTTTATGAACTGCTTAGACTGTACAGAGATAAGCGTACTAGAAAAATAGTGAGAAAATTATTGTGCTTTCATGTGTATAACCACATATTGTGTAACTCAAACCCTTATTTCTACTGATATGAATATTGAGATAACCCACATCCATCAAGTAATACACAGGTTATTTTGAGTGTATTGATTACGTAAGTAATGCAGGAAAGCTTTTACACTTCAGGCTTATCTCATATGAGTAGTGTCAGCAAAAAAATAAAGAGAGACTTGAAGGAACATAGACTGGGGCCTTTTGGGGAGGGGAAGTGCAACTAGGGAAAGTGTAGACTCCCAGGGAAGAAGGAAGAATTGGGGTTGAGATGGAAATGGAGAGAAGCTGGAGATAAGGAATGGAAAAACAGAATCAGGAGTGGATCATGAGGAAGATGGTGCCTCTGGAGTGCTACAAAACCTGTCCTGAGGCCAATCAACTAGAGCAGGTTGCTGGGCCATGGAACTGGCAAGGACTCACAGTGCTGCCCACGGTGTTGCCCTAATTTGCGCCCCTGCTCAGGATACTGATCAAGCAAACAAATTTTTTTTTCTTTTTCTCAGGGATCAGTATCAGACCAACAGTATCCTTTCAATGCAGGTTACAAGGTCTTTATTCAGTGGAAAAATAGTATGTGACTGTATAAATGAAGACTGAATTTTATCTCTACTCATAACATCCTGAAAGACCAGCAAGTCTCTGATTCTTTGCTCATTGATGTTAGACTTAAAACTAAAAATTTCAGTTAAATTTAATGCACTATGGTCATGTTCTTACTGTCTTTGTATTCTGAAGTTGTGGCAGAGGTGCAGTTTCCATTGAGGTAGATGAAAGGGTTACCTACAAATAAATGATCTTTCCATTTGGTCTGTCTTTTGCAGTTTGGATGTCTAATTGATGCTGTCTCTGTTACTGCTCTCCTCTGCTCCTTTGTAGGTTTACTGAATATATTGTAGCTTTTGTATTGAAGCTTACAAGAGCAAGGAAGTTATCTGCCTTTCAGAAAGCATTGTGGAATCTTACGGTATCAGCTGAATAGTACAGATTTTTCAGTTTGAAGAAAGTCAGGATGTTAGGACAAATTAAAATACCAGATTCTAGTAGCATCACTAAACTGAACATTCTGAATTTTTTGTTTGTTTTTCCTGAGAAATAGTATTCCTTTGCATTTTGCTGAGTGCTATTGGATAGTTCATGATAAAAATTATGCTGGGAGAGCATAATAGCTAATTTTCTGAGCTGATTGCATTGGATACAGGATAAGGATACATAAGATTTAAAAAGACCTTTTTTTTAATTCCAGAATTATCTATGAAAAATCACTGGTTATGAGTCTCTACTACAAATACTAAGTTTTGGTTTATTGTTTGTGAAGGGTTAGGCTTTGTCCTTATAAAAGCATTTAATTTTCAGATTGAAGATAAAATGTTCCTGGTTTCTGGAGAGATGTTCAATGAAGGTGATTCAGTTTACTTGAGGTCTTCAGTAAATGGAGCAGTGTGTAAGTCCAAATTGGTCGTTTTGGACAACACCATTTATCTCTTCTTTCCGGTAAAGTTCCTTTCTTTATTATCACAAGTATAAAATTTCAGAGTTTTATCCATGTAAATGAGCAATATAAATTGCAAAAGAATGTGAAAGAGAATGATAATTTACATTGGCCCATAACGTTCTGATACTTGCTGGACTTACAGCTATAATTAGAAGTTAGTTGATTATGGTCAGTGAGTAAGAAAGTAAATTACTTTTAGAAAGATAAAATACAATTAGGTGAATCAGAGTTGGAAATGATGGTTCGGGAGGGGGAAAACCAAATATTAAAATGGTCATTTATCTAAGTTTGTCATAGAACAGTAGCAGTTACTTCAAACTGACAATTATTTGAAAGTGCTTGTAACTGATACTTTTATTTTGGTGTATTTGATTTTTTAATATTGAATGATAAGAAAGAAATCTGTGGTATCAGAGTGGAGTCTGAGGTGGGACATCTAGAAGAAATCACAGGAGTTTTAGGGTATGTGTAGGATGTGTGGGAGAAGGAGTCTGGGAAACTTTGGGTAGAGAGTCTGAGAGGAGTTAGGGGATTTTGAAGAACTGTGAGAAATTTTCATTAGCACTGAATCCATTCCATTGTGAACTGAGAAACACTCACATTGACAATGGTTGGTAACGAAGATGCCAATGTCTGTCTCTTGTTGCAGCAACCTGCCTACCCCTTGTGCAAACAGCCTTTACTCAAAACCTTCTGTGCTGTTGCTGCATGAACAGGGAAGGTGTGGGTTTGGTACAAGGGTCCACATGGACCCTCTCTTTCACAGGGCTAGTTCCTTCCTTCCTGAGCCTTAGCAGCAGGAGCAGCTGTGCCTTTTAAGAACTTAGACATTGGCAAAAGTAGTACGTGTGCCCACAGTCCTTTTGCTGCCCTGGCCCCAGGAGTCTGGCACCCTAAACAGTTGACTGAGTTGCCTGAAGCTGGATCTGTTCTTTCCCTGAATGTCAGTATGTACTAGCAGTATTATTTTATGTTATTAACTCGTGTCATTGATTTTATTTCTGTAGGAAGGTAGTGCTCAGATTGGCCTTCCTGTACCCAAGTACTTATCTGCAGTGAGTTCGGTGGGAGTGCAAAGTGGTGCTGTAGCGCCCATGACAGGCACAGTTGAAAAGGTAATTATAATAATACGGGTAGAAAATGAAATCTCCAATATATATCCACGTTCAGTCTTCCAGAAACAGTGCTTGCTTCTGTACTGCCAGGCAAGAATCAGGGCCAGAAACGTCGGTGCTATGTGACTCCTCCCAATTGGAAAAAGCCCTGTTTACTCCGAGTTTTCAGCAGCCACCCAAGAGTTTTTCAGGCTTCTATTCTTCTTTTTCTAGAGCTCTGGAAGATCTGAATATTTAACTAATCCTACTGCTTAAGTAATTTTTTTCTTCATCTTAATTACTTTCTAAGTCAGAATTCCCTGAAGTGTCATAGGCTGTTTGATCCATTTCATCTAGAGCGACGGAATGCTAAATGTGAGATGCTAGATGCACTTGCAAAAAAAAAATATTCACAAATGCCTTTTTTGTTAAGCTGTGTGTTTTGCTGCTTCTGTTTTTGTTTCTTTAGCTCAGGAAGCCTTGTGTGTTTCTCTGTGCAATGACGAAGTTTCAACAGAAAAGAGATTTCCAGCAGAGTTTAGTAGTTAAAGGATTCTGCTAGCAATAGAAAGGCATGAACCCTTTCAGAGAGTGGAGTACGTTGAATGTGGATCTATTACATACTGAGTGGACACTCTAAATCGGAGTTATTGTAGAAAAACTAGGTGCCTTCTGCAATCTTCTTTCTGGATTTTGTTTGAAAAACAACTTTAGGGATGGGCTTCAGGAAGAAGTTCTGCGCTTTCTCTCTCAAAATAGAAGCTTTTAAGCCCAGAAAGGGTAGAATATACATTGTCTCTTCTGGTGTTTCTTCTCTGATGCATAAATGGCTTCCTGGTCATCCTCTTGGCTGTATTCTTTCTATAGCCTCCGACTTCCCTTGAGTATTATCTAGAGAACTCAGATGCAACAATAATAAAGATATTACGAGGCTGTTTTGCAAAACCACAATCACTCAGTGGATTGTGCTAGCCAAGATCTAGTTGATGATTTTTTAATGGTACAGCCATGCATGATTTTTTCCCAATTTTCTCTTGAATTGTAGGTGTTTGTGAAAGCAGGGGATAAGGTTCAGATTGGAGACCCTCTAATGGTTATGATAGCTATGAAAATGGAGGTAAGTGACATAAAAAAAAGTTTAATTACTGAGAAAATAAATTTTCTCATAATTTAATCGGTTTTGGTTGCATTATTGAAGTATGGTGCACAGTGTAGCTTGCAGATGTCAGTATCCCTTCATATGCTGTGAAACGAGTGTTGTGTCTGACTAGATTTCAGAGGATTATATTTGCTGTTATTTTATTAACAAATGATGATTATATAATCCATGGTATTCTGCAGATGTTTTAATGTTCATTTGGTTAGCTTTGTCAATCCTCTCCCCTGCCCTGCTTTCATTTTTTTAGCAGAAAACTCCCCAGGTGTCTCTCTTGCTCTCTGTCTGCGATGTGAGCATATGTAATGTCTGCAGTTACTTCATGCAGATTTTTTTCTGTTTATAATCTTTTTATTATAATTTACATAAAGTTTTACCAACAGTACCTGAAGATTCTTTGTAATTGTCCAGGTGGCATTCAATGGACTAGCATTTGGGCCATTATATCTTGTAACATCACTTGACCATGGTTCAGATTGCTTGACCTATAGTTTTTGTAGCCTGAGCTGGTTTGGTTTGGCTATTAGTTTATTTTAAACTTCAGTTTGTGGGAGCAGAATTAACACTGTTGAGAAAATCTGCCTTTCCCTTATCATGCCCTCTTATAAATTACACTCAAATTATATGAAATACAACAACTGTGCACTAAAAAAAAATTACACCCAAAATTATTTGCAGTTGGGTGCTATGTGCCTCTCCAGCTGATATCTGACTGACATTATCTGAGTTGTTCTCTTTTTTTTTTTTTGCAGTGCTATTGAAATATAAACTGTAAAATTTTAAAAGCAAATTATTATTTAAATGAGTCCTTGCTTAGATGTGAGGATTTAAGATCTGATATTAAATGTTTTGATATTAGACTAACCCTATGTAGAAAATTACCAAGAAACAAAACTTCAAGGGAAAACTAACCTGGTACAATAACAAGTAGACCAATTTGGGGATTGGTATGTAAACATGCTATTCCTGTACTGTCACTAGTAGCTGTATTTTTATTTTGTGTAGATTTTGCCAAATACCTGTTCAATAAAGACCCTTGCTGGCCAGCAAACAAAAATATTTTTAGTAAATCTGCAGATTCCTCTTAAGGGAACAAATCTGCTATATGATTAACATTTCAGACTAAAACTGTGTTATTTCGGCCTGGTTATTTATTATAATATCAAACACTGTTGGTGAAGTAAAATAACATTCAGCTGTTCTTACTTCAAAATACAATATTATATAGCATTTTTGTCCCCAGTATCAAAATAAATATTGATGAGAAAATAAAACTTGAAAAAGGACTAGGATAACATTTTAAGAGAAGGTTTAAAATAAATATACATGTGCCAGAGGAAGTAAGTAACTGAGTTCTGTTCTAATTTCACCGAAGAGTAATATTAGCATTTGCTGGAGGAGGGGAGGGAAGAGAGAGAGGAAGGGAAGGGGAAGAAGTACTCTGCTGGCTCACTACTGATGTGTTTCTATGCAGCACACCATAAGGGCTCCAAAGGCAGGAGTGATAAAAAAGGTTAATTTCCAAGAAGGTGCCCAGGCAAATAGACACGCTCCGCTAGTTGAATTCGTGGATGAAGAGGCCAAGTCAAAATAAAATTCAAGGAAGGTGCATTTTATTTTTTTTCTACTTTGCTGCTTTTCTCTAAGGAGAAAGACTTGTTCATATTTTCAGCAAACTGTTTTGTATAAAAGATTGGGGAATTGGTTTCCTCTGCACTTCCTGCATAGTTTGACAGTAAATTATGCTGACTTTACTGAAATTTGGATATCACTTTACTGTAATCATATATCTAACTTGTGGACCTACGTGATTGTTGTTCAGTGGTTGTGTTTGCCTGTGAAAAGGCATTACACTGGAAAAAATGTGGAACTCCTAAAGAATGGGAGAGGTTAGTAAGGACTCTAGTTACAGACAGCTAGGGTTCTTCTGCCTACTTTTTCATTCACAGCTGCCTCTTTTCCCTGAGATGTGAGAGCACTAATTTGAAGGAAATCTGAAAGGTGACAATTGTTTTTTGAATACATTTCTCTGGCAAAATTTCTGTTTGTGGCTTATGTTTTTGCCTGAATAGGGAATTTGAGTTTGTTCTTTAGCCCAGGATCCCTCTCAGTCATTTTTGGTGCATCTTTTTTCCTGTTTACCTCAATGAGTAGTGAAAATTTGCATTTCAAAAAGTATTTAATATACTGTGAAATACCTGATACAAAGCATTTTTAAAATACATATTAGCATTTGCTACACTAATCAAAGCTGGAACATAAGTGCTTTCCAAAAATATCATTTGATCTTTAAACATGAAGTAGAAGCACAGAAAGATTATAAACTTACTTAATACTTCAGAAAGTGTGCCAAAATAAAATACCGACTTCAAAATCCTCATTACTTTTCCCACATTGTTCACATTCTGATGTATTACTTATTGGCTGGAATGAAGTATACCAAAGTCTTTATAGCAACGTGAAACATGACTAAGAATAATAGTCAGATTTTTTTTTTATCTGGAGTGTTGCAGAAGAGAAAATGGGTAGGGTTTTTTGATATGCAAAGAAAATATTTCTCAGACACAGAATACTGACCATTTGCCATAAATTTATTTTAACTTATTTAAAAAGCACCTCAGAGAAACAGGAAAAGGGAAAGGATAATGTGTTTTAATTGTTGCAAACTTGCAAATCTTTGCACCTTTTAGTTAAGGTGAAGTTTTTTGACTTACTAATTTAAGACAATAGCATGGTTTATACTGCAGAAAGTTACAAACACAGATGCTACAGTGATCGCAAACTTGTAGTTACATCTGTGCAAATGGATCCTTATACTTACCTGAAATCTCATTTCTGAATCAATATACAATGTCACAGGGAATTCTCTGATCTGATTCTGTAACTGTGCAGCCTTGCCTGCAATGCAGACAAAAATTGTAAAAAAGTAATGGCTCTGGATGGTCTTGTATATTAAAAGCATACAGTAATACTTTTCAGTTTTCCTTGTAATCAATGGCCACCTAAAAAAAATTACACTCCAGTGATCATCTTGTAGAATATTGCCACAGTGATTTTTATTTACTGCCAAATAAAAACTAAGCTTAACTAAGCTTAATGTTTGTTTTCATTTTTCTCCATTTTGTTCTTTCCTTGGTTGCTTATGTTATGCATTAATTTTAAGCATCTGGTTTTATATCATCGTCTGATACCTGACAGACCACATTCTGCAGATCACGTTTAGAAGGCAGTAATGCAAAGTTGTAATGGGTTCCACTGCAGGTAAGTTTAGTGACTTGTTTTATCTAAAAATTGAATCTACATATAAAATCATGTACTCAGTCCTGAAGAGACACTGCACCTTGGTGTTTATTATTTTTCTTTCTATGTGACACTTCTATGTTTCCAGACCTACTTTGCTACACTGAATCTGTAGCAAAACATTAAAACTCACAGCATGAGGTTCTCTGTCCACTAAGTCTGCACTGCTCCAGCCAGTGAAACCAGAACGTGTTCCTTGGAAGCTGAAAAAATATCTCCTGTAGGAATGAAGAGAGACACATAATTTTACCAGTTTTAATTTCTCCTCACTTCTGAAAACTAGCTGTTACATTTTTTCTCTATAGGTTTCCACTGAGATTGATTTTTCAAACAGTAATGGTTTTGTTTATTTCAGAATAAAGTCTCTTGCAGAAGTCACTGTCAGAATTTGCAGCAAAACATTTCAAGTGTGCAATGTGATTTAACTGAACTTAGAGATGCGCAAAGAATTATTACAGGTAGGTTGTTCCCGTAAGCCAGAATTTTAATTTACAAAATATTCAGAATTTTTCTGTTTATTACAAATAAATCCTTGTGTTATAAATGTTATTATGAGAGCCATATGATAACATAGCTGTAATTAAACTGTTGCCTGTAGAACACTTAGTGGTAGAGTAAGAAAGAAAAAAAATGGGAATTGTTTAAAATGCAGTATTTTAGTATTTGAGCTAAAAGGATAATCTCTGCCAGTTATTCGTTATCAATATACCTTTTCAAATAGTGCTGTAGTTCTGATACAACAGTCATAGATATTATAGAAACAGTGAATCTGAACTGATCCTAATTGTAATAATCTACTCTGCTGCCAGAGGAGAGAGGGGACCAGGTCATGGGATATGTAGTTCAGCCACAGTCTACAGGAAGGAACGAGGGCATTCATGTTCCAGACTTTGGCTTCTCTGAGACAGGATCAGAGAGTGACTCTCTCAGTGACCTTACTGGTCAGCTCATTATACTGGGCATGTAACACGCAGCTTGGCAGTGTGAATGTTACCATACCAAAATGACAGCCCTTCGTAAACTTTAGTTACCCATCTGTGGGGATCTGTCTCCCTTGCACTCTTCAGCTGCTGTCAATTATTATAGCTTATACCCAGTGAGGATCTATGGTGTGGAGCCTGAGTTCATGCTGAATCAGTGATTAGGACACAGGGAGTGGAAAGCAGGAGAGCAGGACTGTGTTCTTATTTTGGCCACTGACTCACTGTGACTTCAGCCAAGTCACTTAGTAGGTATTTGCCTGTGTTTCCACCTATTTAATGAGGTTGGTAATCAAAACACTGCAAAACTTGTGGATGCAGTGATTTATAAGTAACTACTTTCCATGCTTGCTGGTAAAATTGTAATTTCAGATGTAGACTATTTTTACTTGTAAGGTTATTTTTTTACCATGTATAGAGTAAATAGCTATAGGAGTGAATTGTAAAAATAAAGTTTCCAATGTGTATTGAATCCTTTGTTGTAATGGTTGTACTACCTAGTTACCAGAAAATCCTAGCTTCTGTCTTCATGATGATTAAAAATGAATACTCAGGTGTTTGGGCAAGACCTTTAAAACTTAGTCAATGGTGGGGGAAAACAAAAGAAGTTGATCTGAGCAGGCTACTCTTTTATGAAAGCAACTTGTACCTATTTTAAAGGGCTTATCAACCAGCACACTTATCACAGCTATATATTCTATTGATTATTATTCTGTTCAGTCAGATCAGGAATTATTTGAGTGTATTCTACCTGTTCTGTTTGTAAAAAGGTCAACAATGCTGTGTAGAATGCATTTACTGGACAGTCAATGGCAATGGATTAAAGTCTGAACTTACAGCTTTTACACATGGTGTGTTCTCAACAGATATTTTAACTGCTTGTACAGTTATGTTTAAAACGATAGATTTTTACACATGAATGCTTCACAGGTAAATATCACGTAGTATCTTTATGGTACTGGACAGTAATACTGAACATGGTATTGAGAAAATCAATATTGCAGAAATCCGTAATTGAAACCTTGACATTTATGTTTATGTGGACTGATTGTATTTCTTGAAAGAAGAGAGCCTGAGTTCTAAAAGCAATGCAATATATTTTACAAGATATTTGATATTAGCTTAAAACCTGTTGATTATATGATGAATCCATGTTAAAATGAACACAGATGTTCTGGTTGAATACCCTATATTTTTTATTATAGCAGTAATAAGCAAGTAAAACATGTGTCTAGAGTCCTACTGGGTTTTGAAATTAGCTGATAGCTGGATTTTAGCTTTCATGTATTTTCCATATAAACAGTTTTGGTGCCAAGAAGTTGCTCTTGAAATGGTAATTGGTCCCTGTGAATGGCAATGAATCTACCCATTTAAAATGTAGGGAAAGTGGGAGATGTTAATGTACCAGAGCCGGCAAAGCGCTGAAGAGTGGTGAAAAAGACTGCTGCTGAGAGCTGCATCCCTCTTTTGCCTCTCTGAAAAGGAAAGAGACACCTTATTCTGGGCTGTACTGTTTCACTCACTCATCAGTGTGCACTGGCACACACAGAAACAGTCAGTCGTAAATACTGTATGATAACTGCAGCCAAAGCCCCCACACGTGTTCAGTGTCCTGTGCTAAGCATCCCACAAACATAAGACATAGCTCACGCTCTATAGACCCGTAAAACAAGATATGATGTGAACTAGAATAACCAATTTAAAAACAGAACTGTTATATACAGATACAGTTAATGCATGTTTTCCTACAAGTTTGCCCCACTGTATTGATGCTGATAGCTAGTCACGGGCATGGAGGTTATGATTTGTCACTTAGATTTCAGAAAATTAATACTGGCTGGACTGTGTAGACATGTTCCGCAAAACCAGTGTGTTGTTATGACATTGTGAGGGGTGGAAAAGGCTAAATGTGTGACATGTATGATAGGAGGTAAGAGTCATCTTATTCTGGAACATACAGAAGATCACTCTGATAGGGGAATAATAGTATGTCTCAGCCTCCTAGATTCTTGAAATCGCCCATAATTCTTTGTAGTGAGAATGGAAAGCTGCTTACAGTTCAAAGGTGTAGGTTTTAATCAGGAAGTCATAGCTATGATGGCACTGTCTGGTTTATAGCTTGTGTAATTTCAAATCGTTGTTAACAAAGATCATACCTTGTTTACAGAAGTCCGTATCTCATAAAAATCAACTAGCTATCTCAATTCTTATTGCCCTCTCATTTCTTAATCCATATGACTTAAAATGCCTTGATTTTAGTATATGTATCTCAGTCCTTCTTTTGAGTTCCAAAAAAATTCAGAAGTCTTGCAGTCTGTTGCCCATTAGGTGTCCTGAAAAGTCTCAGTTCATTCAGGCCTGCCAGAGTATAGTTGGGTACATGAGAAACTTTCAGACTTTCTGAGGCTCACTGACCTGACTTTTCTTCCTTTGTCACATAAACCTGTCCTGCTCCCTCCCTGAGATACTGTCATGTGGAACGCAGCTCCTAACAGTGCCTTGGACTGCGTGTAGTAATGTGTTAACCTCTTGTGTAATGTGGGAAGGATGAAAAACTTAATAGAAGGGGAACACCCTTCCCCGCAACCTATTAACAACAGGTTAATTGGTGATGTGCCAGTTTGCAGGTTAAATTGCTTAGACACCTACAGGAGGACTCAGACTGGTTACTTCCTCTGTGCTTCTTTCAATGCAGAAAAAAATTATATAGGCTGATACGGGCATTCTAACCCTCTCAGCGGAACGGCAGGATAGGAGCAGACGATTGCGTCTGTACCTGTGGATGTGAAGGAACTTCCTACCTTTAGTGGCATTAAATTTCCCCATGCAGGGTAGTTCACAGGACTTTGTTCTCTTAGTTAAACATATGATCGGTGTTTGCAGGTGAAGGGCCATAGTCGTAACCACTTGATGGCTATTCCATCAGTGCAAGATGAATTGGTGGTTTCACTTTCCAGAGCATGAAGTAGCTGACAGAAAGATGTGGGGGTTAGAAAGACATTTCTAGGCCAAGCTGTTCCAGGTTATTGTTATCCTTTGTAAAGCTTTGGGCCTCTTCCTTAGAAAGTGCTGTAAGTGGAAGTTTTTAGCAAGGGTATTACCCTAAATGGATTCTGCACTGACTTAATGTGAGACTTGCTTCTCTATCTGCTCAAGAGAGCTCAAGTCAGAGTAAAACATCAATGTTGCATTCAGAACTATGCATGTGACATACTTGGATTTAAAAAAAAGTCACTGACTGGTTCTCCTAGGGTTCACATGCAACAATAAAACATGATTGGATCACACAACAAAATGAAGCAAGCATGTCAGCCTCACTGTAAATTAAACAAGTCATCATGTTACTGTGGTCAGAGTGATTATGCTCTATGCAGATTGCACAATGAATAATACTTCCTTCTGGTCTGTATCACTGAATGCATTCATCATGTTTACAAATAGCAGAGCTCTTTATCACTGGTCTGACTTGATGTGCCATCCTGGATGGAGCTGTACAAAAGTTAACATGTAACAAGCCCCATTTAAACAACTCACTCTGAATATGTATAAGTATGCGTTTTGGCAGCCTTTTGGTGCCTCTTGCTTTACAAAGCATCTGGTTTTGCTCAGGAATGTTAAGGGTGAGATTCAGACAGCACACACGTCACTAAAGCATAGACTGCATCTCCAGATGTACAGCCAGACAGCAAGCGTATGGACATGAGTGGAACTGGGGCAATCTGTGTCCTGAAGTGTGTGCTGTGCAGGAGATGCCTACTGCGCAGTGCCATGTAAGGGGACGATAACTCAGTCTAATCAGACTGGCTCAGGCTGAGGCACCAGATAGCCTGGCCGTGGTAGCCAAGAGCTATGGGTAGGGTAACTTACTGTAGATTTGGCAATTCAGACACAGCCATGGAAGCACTCCGGAAGTCAAGACAGAAGAGCATACTGTAGCTCCTGCTAAAATCATTAACACCAAGGAAGTCACTCCTTTTCTCATGTACAGTTTCACCTTATAGCTGAACTTAAATGGAAAAAAAAAAAACCAAACCCCGGCCACAGAACAGCAGCATGCACACTGGGAATGGCATTAATCTTCATTTCACCTATTTCTTTGTATTTCACTTGCATTTCAGTGAATCATCCATTTTTATCTGCCCTGCTAAGAAGCCCCTGCAAAGCAGTTATGTATGATTTTTGCATACCTTTTAAGATGGGAGAGGAATTTAGTAAGTTAAGAGCGATCAACTCACAAGTCAGTCAAAGCTGGAAGCAGAGTCCAAATGCCCTGGCTCCCAGAAAAAAAAAAAAGGAAGAATTTCTGAACATTAAAGTACTGAGAACAACTTTCACCAGACCTGCACCAAAGTTAAAAACGGCTAATTTCTAGCCCAGGTGGAAGATGAAAATAGTGGATTGAACTAAAAGTTGTAGCAATGGTGAATTTTTTCAAGGAATGTTTTTAAAGTAATCATAATTTGAAGGCATAAAATCAGGTTTTCTAGATAATAGCTGTGAGCCTACTGCTGTAAGTAGCACCTTTTTAAAACTTAGGAACACTCTTGCACATGAAGTTCCTTGTGCTCTTAAATATTTGTAACATCAGGCCTTAATTTATTATGAGTTTAATCTAAAACTCATTTGAAAACAAAGCAAAGGACCATGCTGATTTCAGTACCTTTTTAATTATGACCTAAACAAGAAAAAGTTAAAACTAATTTATGTTTAATACTTTATTCAGTGAACAAAACAAGCAAAATGAAATACTTTTTCAACATTCTTCTAAATTAAAAGAATCTTATGTGCAACTTGTTAAAAGAATAAACAAACACAATGTGCCCCCAAACACATACTCAACCCCCCCCGCCAGACCCTGCAACACAGAAAATCAGCAAGAGTCACTGACATGAGGGAAAACCGAGCCACTTAAAAATCCCGTCTGTCCTGAGGAAACCACTGCCGTCACAGTTCATCTCTCAGATTATTGTTACATGTCACAATAATTCTCAAGAAGGCCTAATTTGTATCTTCAGAACGCAGGAGGGCTGTCACAGAACGTTGTAGTGATGGCAATTAGCTGACTCAATGAAATAGATTTTCAGGTTTGGCTTTGTCTCCCCTGCGGTGGTTCACTGGGACGGGGCTGGTGTGCAGTGATCACGGCTGTTTACACTGGCTGCTTTGCAGCCATCCTCAGTCCCCACAACATGCTTTTCAGAAGGATTCAAGGTATCCAGGCAACTAGCATCTCTCAGGATAGCTGAATTCAGGAAGTTCCATATCATTCATATCAAGGCAAATCTTAATTTTACTGTTTCCGAACACCAGCACAATTGGACACTTCACAGGACAAGCCTGATTCTCGTCTCCAAATACCACTTTTAACTCCTCACACTCCATCTAAGCTGGTTTTCAGTGAAGTGAGAAGCGATTCAGACCCTTTTCTATAAAAAACATACATATAACCTCTGGACATCCATCATGAAGAATGGCTTTCTCAAGTCATTTTTTTGTGCCGTGTGCAATCATACCTGTCATGTAACATAATACAGAAGCTTACTTTAGTAGCTCCCAGCTCAGCAGGAGATGGGAGAACAAGAATCAGGTCAAAAAACCTTTGTCCTTCACAACTAGCAGTTGGCCACCACTGTGAGTTTTATCAGCAAATATTCTGCTTCCCCCAACCTTCTCGCTGCCAGAAGTCTGCAGCAGATAGAGTAAGCTTTCCTGGGAAAAAAACAACTGTCTGGGATACTGCTACAGACTGTGATTTAACCCTTACAACCTCTTTTGCTAGTGCATCTGTGCTACTGCAGAAAAGGCTTAACGTCTGTCCACAGCCACTCGGAAGCAACGGCCCCCCCAGAGGGCATCACTGCCTCCAGCAAGGAAATACCGCAAGTGCAGAGGGGGTCCCGTACGAAAACGCCTGCATAGCTGCTGCCCTCAGACTTCGCCTTCCCCCCCCCGTGCCTGCTCAGCCTCTACCGCCTCCGCAGACCCCCCCCGACGAGCCCGCGGGCTTCTCCCATCTCATCCGTTCGAGCCTCCGCCGTGGGGCTGCGCCCCCCCGGGCCCTCAGCAAACGCCCCTGCGGGCCCGGCCCGGCGGGAACGCCCCGCGCGCTCACACCGGGACCTCGCAAAATGTTTTCATTTGGGGTATTTAAGAAATAAGAAGATAGGGAGCTTTCCCGACAGAAAAGCGGACGCGGGGTGACCGCGGGTCCCGGGGTAAGGAGCCGGGCGGCCCGCCCCCCTCGGCGGGCGGCGGGACCCCACCGAACTGGC